>JAJHIY020000463.1:102500-105000 GCA_022114975.2 Lampris megalopsis
TTGCATGGTAGTGTGCTGGCATAGCCGCGGTGCTGCATGGTAGTGTGCTGGCATTGCATGGTAGTGTGCTGGCATAACCGCGGTGTGCCATGGTAGCGTGCTGGCATAGCCGCGGTGTGCCATGGTAGTGTGCTGGCATAGCCGCGGTGTGCCATGGTAGTGTGCTGGCATAGCCGCGGTGTGCCATGGTAGTGTGCTGGCATTGCATAGTAGCGTGCTGGCAGAGCCGCGGTGCTGCATGGTAGTGTGTTGGCATAGCCGCGGTGCTGCATGGTAGTGTGCTGGCATAGCCGCGGTGTGTCATGGTAGCGTGTTGGCATAGCCGCTGTGTGTCATGGTAGCGTGTTGGCATAGCCGCGGTGTGCCATGGTAGTGTGCTGGCATAGCCGCGGTGTGCCATGTTAGCGTGCCCGTGTCTTCTGCCAGTCCTGGCCTTGGAACAGGCCTGCCACTGCACGGGCCAATGTGAATTAGCATGTCGTTTATCAATACAGCCCAGGCCAAACCACAGGAGAACATTGGTGGGGGGGGGGCGGAGAGGGGAGTACTGTAATCACTCCAAAACACCAGCCTCTGATCTCGTTAAAGACTAATTGATGTTCAGTGTTAACGAGCTTTACCTTAATTAGTGGTATTAAAAAGAACAGGGGGTGCGGTGTGTGTAGACGGGGGTAGGGGTTCGGACGGGTGTCTGGACTGATGAGATCAGCCCCTAATGTTGCATCAAACACATGATGAAAGAGGAGGTAGGAGAACTCAGAAGAAAAGGAGCGGGAAACTGCGACGGGAAGAAGGAGCAGGAAGTCGTAGGCTGCCGTGGTGAGAGAAAGGAGGGTGGGGGGCGAGGGGGGGGCGACATAAGGATTGGCAGGAGAGAAGAGGGGCGCGCATGAGGGAGCTGGCTGGGTCACGCTCGAGGGTCTTCTGTGGAAAAAGTCGGAGAATTGATGAGGTGAAATTGATGAAGAGGAGGGAAGGGAGGTGAAATTGATGAAGAGGAGGGAAGGGAGGGGGAAGAACCCCACGTACAAACGCTGACCGCTTCTTCTCTCGTTTCTCTACTCGGCTGCCCTCCAACCATGTCCTGCCTGTGATATTACATTCCACCAAGGCCCCCGTGCCCCCCGACGCACACACACGCACACACACACACATGCACACGCACACACACACACACACACACACACACACTCTCTCTTTTCCCCAGCTCTCCCATCCTGCCCTCTCTCCACCTCCCCCAGCTCTCGCTCACTATACCTTGTCTCATCTCTCGCACCACACCTTCTGACTATTTCATCACCCCCCCTCCCCCCCCCCCCCTCCCCCCGCCCCCCAGCCCACAGCTGGTGCAGTACAGATCTCTCTCCGGGCAACTGGGAGACGGACACAGGACGCAACACAACCCTGCTACCCGTGCATACATTAAACACACCACACTGCAGCACAGCGTGCGCGTGCGTGCGCGTGCATGTGTGTGTGCATGTGTGTGTGCGTGCATGTGCCGGTTTCAGATTCTGTGTGTGTGTGTGTGTGTGTGTGTGTGTGTGTGCTCGCGCGCGTGTGATAGCCCCAAAAATGTAATGAGACTCGCGAGAGGGGGAAATGATGATGAACTGAGCAGTGCGCCCCCCCCCCCCAAAGCGTTTCGTCGCGTTCACCTGTGGGTGAGGGAAATGACGGGTGAGGGAAATGACGGGTGAGGGAAATGACGGGTGAGGGAAATGACGGGGGAGGATATCAGCTCGAGAGTTCAGCTGCGGGGGGACACAGAGACCCCCACAGACATGACAGACAATCATAAAAACAAACAACAGGCTAAGTCCGTGTGGATGAACGGATCCGGTGGTGGATCCCCGGCAGTGCCGTGAGGGAGCCCGGTCTCGCCAGTCTGCATCCGTCCACATGAGACAGCATCGCGCCTCCTCACAGTGGACACACGTTACCTGGACGCGGACTGGCGAGACCGGCTGGAACTACACACTGCACTCGCAAACACTGCAGCAAAACCTGTAAGACCGGAGCCTCCTGTTGTCTAGCGCGCGATCCGCTTCTGTTCTCCTCTATAGAGTTCAGCAGGACTTGGTTGGAGGGGTTGGGGGGTGGAGGTTGGAGGGGGTGGGGGGGGATACCCTGAAATGCAGGCGTTACATTTTGCCAATTTCGCCAGGCCTCCTTCCGGAGAAACAGAAGTTATTTACGTGCCCAGGGAGGCTGCACAAATATGGAAATATGACAGAAGTGGTTTTGCCTCTTCCCGTTTTTAAACGAGCCCGGAAGTGTCGCGCGGCTGAAGCTGCACGCGGACGTTTCCTCGGTGGGAACGGGAGGGTGGGGGGGAGGACTCCGCGCACGCCGCTACAAACGCCCAAAATTCACAACGTATCGGGATATAAATAGATCAGGAGGAAGGCGATCGGCGATCTTGCAGCGAGAGAGACAGAGAGAGGAGAGAGACAGCGAGAGAGAGACAGAGAGACAGAGACAGAGAGACAGAGACAGA
>JAJHIY020000463.1:110000-117500 GCA_022114975.2 Lampris megalopsis
GTCCACTTCCGACGCACGAGTACTTAATGATCATAATCATAATCATAATCATAATGAATCAAGCTTCTGCAGCGCTTTTCCAACACTCCAAGCGGCTTTACGGTAACCGGGGTGAGAGAAGACCACAGCTCAACACAGCAGACATACAGGGGCGGATGGGAAGGTGGAAGGGAGGGGGGCTACGAGGGGGAGGAGCGGCAGCCACACACGACGCCAGCAGCACCCCCCCCCCCACTTAGACACACACACACACACAACAGGCAAGAAAAACAAACAACAACAGCACTGTACACGTTGATTTTGTTGAGTCGCTGATTTTAGACGTTGCACAAGAACTTCCGGTCTGGAGTGTTGACGGGGGAGACGGCTTTGTTTTACACCCGCTGTTTGCAGCACCTCCCTAAAATCACGGTCAACGACGTGCACCGCATCGTGACTCGTGGGTGCGTCCTCGGTGGCTCGGCAAAGGAAAGGGGTCTGTGATGTACGGGTTAAGTACAGCCCAGTACGTACTGCAGTCTACTGCGTGTGGGTGGGTGTGGGGTGGGGTGGGGGGGTGTAGAGACTGAACAGGTGAGTTAATTTGGCAGGGGTGATTAAATGAAATGACACAAATCAGACATACCTGGTGTAAGACCGACTGTCCTGATCGGAACCTGCAGATGGCCTCAGGCTGAATGTGGACTGTAGCTGGACGGTCTCTAGTAGTTTCTGGAGCACTGGTTTTGGGCCCGGGGCGTCACCCAGAGCGGCAGGATTAGGAGGAGTCCAGAGCTGGCAGAGGGGCACAGCAGGACGCTCCCGGCTCCCCCACACCTAGCCTGGGTGCGGGTTTTGGAGTACTCATGCCACGCAAAGGGTGTGGGGGACAGCTCCTTTCTTGAGCCTCCTTAGCGCACCTGTAGCTGGCACAGCGAAACCACCCGGTCCAGCACGCCCACTACGACACACCGTCGTACTCTTGGTGACGGTAAACGCGCCCCTCCGAATCTTGGCCAGCCACTTAGCGCTTTCCTCGCAGTTACCAGGCAACGAGGGGAAACTTAGGAGCGCCGCACACTGGCACGCGGCAGCGCTCAGGGGGCCTGATTCCCGGCGGTGGTGCCTGAACGCCCCTCGTTGCCCTGCTGGAGTCAGTGACTTTTCGGGCGAGGTGAGGATTCAGGACGGGTAAGTTCAGCAGCATCCGGTTGTACCGGAAGTTCTTATGAAAACAGACACACCAGGAAGTTCCGCAGCGCGACATTAATGCACCGAGCCTATAGCAACCAGCTGAAAGGGGGCATATCGCCACCTACCGTATCGGGGTGGGACATACTTCCGTCAATAAATCGACTCTCTCCCCCGGTTCTTGTATACTGGGACGACAGTAGTCCAGTTACGTGGCCTAAGTGTGTGTGTGTGTGTGTGTGTGTGTGTGTGTGGTTAAGGGGGAGGCGTGTGAGAAGTTAAAACTCGGGACGTGCTTCTTTGTGTCGTCATTAACTCTCGTCCTTCCTTTCCTTTCCTGATCTGTTTCTCGTCGTGCATGAAACGGCCCCACTCCGGTCCGTGGATCAGTCGCGTGCTTCATGTCATCAGCAGGCTGGCAGCAGATGATCCCAGGTGTTGGGCTTAACCTTTTCATCAGGGGCGGGACTTCACTTTCTTAGTCATCACGCGAACACACACGTTTGTACGCACGCATGCCCGCAAACACCAAAACACCAACGCGCATGCGCACACGCTGAGCTTCGCTGTGGTTCCCGCAGGGCGTGCAGGGCAAAGGTCTCACTAGATTGATAGAAGTGTGTCGTGCCTTTGAGCAGGTTTTATAAGTGATGGACATACACCTCAGTTCCATCCCACTGAGTAGTTGTCAATGTGTGCGTGCGTGCGTGCGTGAGCGTGCGTGTGCGTGTGTGACTCCAAAATGATGTCAGATAGAAATCCAGAGGCAACGAGCCCTTCATCACACTCCGAATTATCTTTCCTACGGAACATGTCTCCCTCTTCTTCACCCCAGCAAGCATTAAGCAGTCTACTAAAGCTTACCCCTGGACACTTGAACTCAAAATCAGGTGACCGGGGCGTCCGGGAGGCGTGGCGGTCTATTCTGTTGCCTACCAACACGGGGATCGCCGGTTCGAATCCCCGTGTTACCTCCGGCTTGGTCGGGCGTCCCTACAGACACAATAGGCCGTGTCTGCAGGTGGGAAGCCGGATGTGGGTATGTGTCCTGGTCGCTGCACTAGCGCCTCCTCTGGTCGGTCAGGGCGCCTGTTCGTGGGGGGGGGGTGACTGGGGGGGAATAGCGTGATCCTCCCACGCGCTACCTCCCCCTGGCGAAACTCATGTGGTAGTCTGCAGCCCTCCCCGGATCGGCAGAGGGGGTGGAGCAGAGACTGGAACGACTCGGAAGTGTGGGGTAATTGGCCAAGGACAATTGGGGAGAAAAGGGGGTGGGGGGAATCAGGTGACCATAGTGTGTTGTGTGTGTGTGTGTGCGTGTGTGTGTTTTCATAGTTTCATAGATAAATGATGCTCTGCAGATGGTAAGGGTCGTTAATGATCTTTTCTTAATAAACCAGTAGTCTTGTGAAAGGCGTTAAGCACGAGTACGCGCGCGCACAAAAGCGTGCACGGACAACGTACACACCCCGTCTCATTTATGCCTTTTGCACACACGAACACACAATCATGGTGCATGGCTAGAAATAGCTCCCTAGAAGCATCCATCTCAGAATCAGAATCATATCTATTGCCAAGTACAAGAACATACCAGGAATTTGTCCTGCTATGTTCGTGCAAGAGGGAAAGATGGAACATTTAATAGTCAAGATACAAGTTAGAAGAATAACACATAAAATATATACACAAGATCAAATAAAATGAAAATGAAGATAAAGGTAAGGTGCAGTAAGCTGCAATCAACACCGGATGAGAGATGAACATGAGACCACGTGGCAGCCCCTGATGCCCGGCACTGGGTGGCAAGGAGCTGTGTTTATGAAAAGTTAAATGAGAATTTTAAGGAGGTGTTTACAGAACAAGAGTTATTTACAGGGTGGTGCAGGTTTTGTGCAGGGTGTCCTTATACAGAGGGCACAGTAGGGAAGCCGGGAGGAGGGCGGCAGTATCAGGATATGTGGGTGTCTGGGGGCTTGTTAGAAAGGACTACTGCTGTAAGGAAGAACCTGTTCTTGTTGTGCGAGTTTCTGGTTGTTATAGATCTTAGCCTCTTGCCAGAGGGGAGTGTTTAGAAGAGACCATGGCCTGGGTGGGAAGGGTTGGCCATGATCTTTGCTGCTCGCCTCCGTGTCCTGGACACGTGCAGGTCAGTTATATGGCAGTATAAAAGTGCACCATCATTGGCTTTGGCAGGTTGAACTTTGTCAGCTGCCGTAGGAAGTACATCCTCTGCTGTGCCTAGTTGGTGAGAGTGCTTATGTTCAGCTCCCACTTGGGGTCCTGGAGGATGATGGTGCCCAGGAAGCAAAGGATTCCACAGTGTCGACTGGGGAGCCACACAGGGTGATGGAGGTGGGTGGGCTGGGTACTTTCTGAAGTCCACAACCATCTCAACTGTCTTTCGAGCGTTGAGCCCCAAGTTGTTTTGGCCACACCAGGACACCAGATGGTCAATCTCCCACTTGTAGGCTGACTCATCCCCACCACACATGAGCCCAATAAGGTGGTGTTGTCAGCAAACTTCAGGAACTTGACTGACTGGTACCTGTAGGTGCAGCTGTTCGTATACATGGAGAAGAGTAGCGGGGAAAGGACACAGCCTTGAGTGGAACTGATGCTGATGGTCCAGGAGTCAGATATGTGTTCCCCCACCTTTATACGCTGCTTCCTGTCAGATAAGAAGTCGGTGCTCCACCCGCACGTGGAGTCAGGCGAGAGCAGGTGGGAGAGCTTGTCCTGCAGCAGATCCGGGTTGATGATGTTGAAGGCAGAGATGAAATCCACAAACAGGATCCTGGCATAGGTTCCTGCAGAGTCCGGGTGCTGGAGGATGAAGTGGTGCGCCATGGCTACTGCATCGTCCACACACCTGTTGGCTCTGTAGGTAAGTTGCAGGGAGCCCGGGAGTGGGTCAGGGATGGTTTTAACGTGGGACAGAACGAGGCGCTGAAAAGACTTCTTTACCACAAAGGCCAGGGCGACGGGTCTGTAGTCACTGAGTCCTGTGGTCATTGTTTTTTTGGTGATGGGGATGATGATGGAGGTGTTGAAGCAGGCCGGTACGTGGCATGCTTCAGATGAGGCGTTAAAATGTCTGTGAGCACTGGAGACAGCCGATCGGCACAGTGCTTCAGGGTGGAGGGAGAAACAAATACTGGCCCAGCTGCCTTGCAGGGCTTCTGTCTCTTGAGCAGCCTGTTCCGGAACCAGGAGCACATGAAATGCCATTTCCCCCAGCCCACAGCGGTGCAACACAAAGACAAAAACACATCCCAAAAACTACAAAAACACACATATCCAAACTGACACACATATCCAAACTAACACACATATCCAAACTAACACACATATCCAAACTAACACACATATCCAAACTAACACACATATCCAAACTAACACACATATCCAAACTAAACCAAAAAATCACTGTCCAAGAGGACGAACGCCAGCCAAGACGACTGTCCGACCTGCCGACCTGCATGGGCTAGCAGTTAGCTTAGCCCTCGCTTCCGCGTCCTGTCAGACCGCCCTCGGTGTTTCCTCCTCGGAGCAACTCCAGGCAGGGCCTGTGGTCCCCGGGCCCACCGGACGAAGCAGACCAGGCTCTCCCAGCTGATCCAGCGCCAGCTCTCCCAGCCAGACACCCTCGATACGACACACCTCCCCGCACTCCTCACGACGACACCAAAAACACTACAGTCAACGCCAGGTAAGGCCGCCGCCACTTCCGGTCTGCATGGGCTAGCAGCTAGCTCAGCCCGCCCCGCTTTCGCGTCCCGCCAGACCGCCCTCGGTGTTATCGGAACTTCCGGTCTGCATGGGCTAGCAGCTAGCTCAGCCCGCCCCGCTTTCGCGTCCCGCCAGACCGCCCTCAGTGTTATCGGGGCTTCCGGTCTGCATGGGCTAGCAGCTAGCTCAGCCCGCCCCGCTTTCCCGTCCCGCCAGACCGCCCTCGGTGTTATGGGAACTTCCGGTCTGCATGGGCTAGCAGCTAGCTCAGCCCACCCCGCTTTCGCCTCCCACCAGACCGCCCTCAGTGTTATCGGGACTTCCGGTCTGCATGGGCTAGCAGCTAGCTCAGCCCGCCCCGCTTTCGCGTCCCGCCAGACCGCCCTCGACGTCATCGCCTCGGGCGCAGCTCCGGGCAAGGCCGTGGTCCCTGGGCCCACGGGATGCAGCAGATCGCGCTCCTCCAGCCGATCCAGGGCCAGCTCCCCCAGCCACCAAACGAAGACAAAACTTAGACGCAGACGTGGACAAAGACGCTGCGTGGACGGTGCTGGGTGAGGCCGCTGCGAACGGGAATTCACGCCACCATCTTCAATGACATGTTGAATGAGACTTTGATGACAATGAACGTTAACGTCCCTCTCCAGGATGGAGAGTCGTCCTTGTGCTAGGGAGCTTCGAAGGTGGGCAATTGTGGAGAGGCCCGGGAGCTGGTGGTCTGGAGCTGGTGGGTGGAGTCACGGAGGATGGTGTCAGGACTGTTCCATTGTCTTTCAAATCGACAATAGAACTCTTTCAGACCATTGGCCAGGCGCAAGTCATTAGTGCAGTGAGGGGGGGGGGCTTTCGGTTTGTAGTTGGTGATCTATCTCATGCCCTTCCACACAGAGGCCGACTTTTCTGAGAACTGCTGCTCAAGTCTCTCAGGGTACAGTCGTTTAGCATCCCTCACTGCCTTGCTAAACCTATATTTCGACTCTTTAAATCGGACCTTGCCCCCACCCCTAAACGCTTCCTCCTACACAACTGTCCTCTCAGAAGGCGCTATAAGACGTCACAGCCTCGGTATAGTCATCCAGGCTGTTGGTGGAAGATCTGAAAACAACCCCGTCAGTACAGTCCAAGCACACGCAAAAACCCTCCATCGTTTCACGGGTCGACTTTTTAGTCTTTAAAACGGGTTTGGAGGGTTTAAGTTCTGCCTGTATGCAGGAATCCGGTGGACCAGGACGTGGTCAGAGGGTCCCGGCGCAGCACTGGGACCGTGTGAAAGGAACTGTTGATTGTCGGGTAACAGTGATCTGAAGTGTCCTCCCTGTTCGGGCACTTAATCAGCTGACGGTGTCTAGGTAGTTCACGGATGAGATTGCCTTTGTTAAAGTCGCCGAGGACAATAATGAAAGAGTCCGAGTTTCTCCGCTCCACATACAGGATCTGGCCTCCTGCACGTCGGCCTGCGGGGGAACGTAAACACCGGCCGGATGAATGGAGCGAACTTCCGGGGGGGGGTTAGAAGGGCTTACAGTGGATGGAAAAAAGTTCCCAGAACAGCGGAACATCCATCCATCCATTATCCAAACCACCCACCCTGCTCTCAGGGATGCTGGAGCCTGTCCCAGCTGTCACTGGACGGCAGGTGGGGAGACACCCTGGACACACACACACACACACACACACACACACACACACACACACACACACACACACACACACACACACACACACACACACACAATCTAGTACGGCCGATCCACCTGACCTACATGTCTTTGGACTGTGGGAGGAAACCGGAACCCCCGCAGGAAACCCACCAGACACGGGGAGAACATGCAAACTCCACACAGAGGACGACCCGGGACGACACCCAAGGTTGGACGACCCCGGGTCTCGAACCCAAGACCTCTCGCTGTGAGACGACCGCGCCACCACTGCGCCACCGTGCCACACAGCAGAACAGTGCTGCAGAATCACTGTCACATCTTTACACCAGCCACTCTTACCATAAAGACAAACACCTCCACCTTTCCGTTTGCCGGTGAGCGGTGGGGGTATCTGTTTTGATATTAACAGTAGTCTGACGTCAGCTTCAGCGTTTTCTTCATATGGCAGTAAATGTTGGGATGCAGGGCAATTAGGCTGATCACAGATTAGCGCTTCCCAGTCCGGTGATTAGGCGCCAGATGTGGAAGGATGGAGTTCCCCCCCATTTGCTCCTATAGGCCGTACGGTGTGGGGAACGGGATCCATGGCTGGCTCCGTGGCGTGGTCGCCGTCTGTGCCGCTGAATTAACAGGCCAGATATACACCAGCCATTCTTTTTTTTCTGCTATGGGGAAAAAGGTGAAACGCCCTGCAACCCCCCCACCCCCACCCCAACACACTCCTCTTGTTATCTGCATTTGTCACGTGCATTCATCTTCATTTGCATTCATCAATCAAGTCATAATCACACCTCACTTCTGTGCTCCTCTCTCTCTCTCGCTCTCTCTCTCCCTCCCGGGGGTCTGAGTAGATGCTGGAGTGGTAACATTAGGGTTTATGAGGCATGTGATGGTATGCATCACTACAGTATTTCCTCCACCGCTGTAGCCCTCACGTGCA
>JAJHIY020000463.1:122500-137500 GCA_022114975.2 Lampris megalopsis
TCAGCTAGGGTAAGCTGGGGAAAAGTCAGGTGCTGGTGGTGGGAGAGGGACTGAACGGTAAGCTCATGATACCTGGGGGGTTGACATGGAAAAGGGGGAGGGATGGAATATCTGGGAGTGTTTGTGGGGAATGACACTTTTTCAAATAAGAATTGGGGGAGAATGTTTTAGAAAAAGCAGAAGGGCGTCTTAGGAAGTGGAAATGGATTCTACCAAGACCGTCATATAGGGGGCGCATGTTAGTAATCAACAACCTGGGGTCATCAACGCTATGGCATCGATTAACATGCCTTGATCCTCCAACCAACCTCCTGGCCAAGACTCAGGCTGTGCTGGTGAACTTCTTCTGGGACAACCTGCACTGGATTCCTCAGAGTGTGCTGTACCTTCCTAAGGATGAAGGGGGTCAAGGGCTGATCCGCCTGGCCAGCAGGGGCGCAGCCTTCCGCCTCCAGTTCATTCAGATATTGCTCACTGAGCCTAGAGACCCGGTGTGGAGACCAGCAGCCTGTGCACTACTTCAACGGTGTTGTGGACTCGGACCAGACTTGCCTTTGTTTCTAATGGAGCTTCACAACTCAGACCTCAACGGACTGCCTGGTTTTTATGGTGGGCTCATGAGAGCGTGTAATATGTTTAAGAAGGACAGAATGGGCTGTTCTGACTCTCTGAGCCGGCTTCTAAAAGAGCCGGTGGTGTGGGGTGGGCGTGTGGACACGTCCTGCGACACCGGACCCACGGTATCGAAGCTGTTCCGCCAGGCAAAGGTGGTGACGTTGGGGTCAGGTGGTGGAGCCGGCTGGGCCCAGTCTTGACAACGCTGCTGCTCTAGCATCTCACCTGGGGGTGAAATCTACACGCCTCCTTAGCCGGGTACTACTTAAGTGGACCGGTCAGCTCCCAGCAGTAGAACCATGTGGGGTGTTATACACACACAACCATGTGGGGTGTTATACACACAACCATGTGGGGTGTTATACACACACAACCATGTGGGGTGTCGTACAGGGGTGCTGTGATCCACCATAGCGGCTGAGCTGGTTTCTGCTGCACAGCTCGGGTATAAGGGGTCTTGCCTGGGTGGTTGAACGGTTGTGTTGAGGATGTTTAGAGGTGCATGTTGAGTGTTTGTCGTTTGACAAATATGGTTCATATGTTTAAAAAGATTTCACGTCTGTTCTCTGATCATTTCTTGACTTAAATTTGAAAAAATCTCTCTCTCTCTCTCTTCCTCTCTCTCTTGCTCGCTCTCTCTCTCTCTCTCTCTCTCTCTCTCTCTCTCTCTCTCTCTCTCTCTCTCTGCCTCTCTGTCTCTCTGCCTCTCTCTCTCTCTCTCTCTGTCTCTCTCTCTCTCTCTCTCTCTCTCTCTCTCTCGCTCTCTCTCTCCTCTCTCTCGCTCTCTCTCTCTGTCTCTCTCTCTCTCTCTCTCTCGCTCTCTCTCTCGCTCTCTCTCTCTCTGTCTCTCTCTCTCTCTCTCTCACTTGCTCTCTCTCTCGCTCTCTCTCTCTCTCTCTCTCTCTCTCTCGCGCTCTCTCTCTCTCTCTCTCTCTCTCTCTCTCTCGCCCCCCCCCCTCTGTCATACACAGACATAGAAACACACAAGGGAATAATGTGGGCTATAGAGAAGATCTGAATCTTTCTTCTCCTTCTCATACATGCATACATACATACAGTACACTACACAAGTAGAAACACACACACACACACACACACACACACACACACACACACACACACACACACACACACACACACACATACGCACACACTTTCTCACCCTTTGTGGAAAACAGCTAGTGGTGCTGTTCCTTGTTCAGCTTAATGATGACATTTAAGAACAGTGAACAGTTTAAAGTAACATGTATTATTCATGTGGGAACATCAGTACAAAATCAGTACAACATCAGTACAACACCAGTACAACACCAGTACATCGTCAGTACAACACCAGTACATCACCAGTACATCACCAGTACAACACTAGTACAACACCAGTACAACACCGGTACAACATCGGTACAACACCAGTGCAACACCAGTACAACATCAGTACAACACCAGTACAACACCAGTACAACACCAGTACAACACCAGTACAACACCAGTACAACACCAGTACATCACCAGTACAACACCAGTGCAACACCAGTACAACACCAGTACAACATCAGTACAACACCAGTACCACATCAGTACAACACCTGTACAACATCAGTACAACACCAGTACAACACCAGTACAACATCAGTACAACACCAGTACAACATCAGTGCAACAATGTAACGAATGTGTTTCATATCGCCCAGCTCATGAATATGCAACTTAAAAAAAGTTGCAAATGAATTATTCTTTTTCATGATGGAAGGAGTCTCAGGACTTCTTCACAAGAGCCAAGAGTCAGCGTGTGTGTGTGTGTGTGTGTGTGTGTGTGTGTGTGTGTGTGTGTGTGTGTGTGTGTGTGTGTGTGTGTATCCACATGTGATCATACGGGAGTATGCATTTGTACATGCACGCACCTTAATGTATTTGTGCACGTGTGTTTCTGTGTGCTACTGTGTGCTTATGGTGTGCATAAGACTTGCCAGTGTGTGTGTGTGTGTGTCTGCTCCTGGTGTGCAGAGGCTTGCCAGTGTGTGTGTGTGTGTGTGTGTGTGTGTGTGTGTGTGTGTGTGTGCGTGCTCCTGGTGTGCAGAGGCTCGCCAGTGTGTGTGTGTGTGTCTGCTCCTGGTGTGCAGAGGCTTGCCAGTGTGTGTGTGTGTGTGTGTGTGTGTGTGTGTGTGTGTGTGTGTGTGTGTGCGTGTGCGTGCTCCTGGTGTGCAGAGGCTTGCCAGTGTGTGTGTGCGTGTGATTGCATCATCTATGCAACAATCATGTAATTGCACTCACTCTTGAGCAAATTGCCATGCTGAGCCGGTACATCCACGCTGCTCGTGTCCTGGTTGCGGTGGCTGGTCGACACGTTCCGGAAGGCTGCCTGGGACCCCTGATGATGTCAGATAAGACCTCCTCTTCCTCACTGGCGTGTGTCTCCCGACGGGACGCGGCTTGACAACGAGAAGATCGGGATTCGATAAGTGAGCGCTCCGTGTCATCTGGGTCGCTGGGGGGTTCGCCTCTATCTCCTGCGCACAGGCTAAAGCACACACATCCATCCATACATGACCACACACGGACACACACACACACGCCACAACCCCCCTGACGGGGGGTCCTCCGGTGGTCTCAATTAGGAAGATGGTCCAATCAATGCCTCAGCACCAGCCTGATACTCCGCTGCAAGGAAAACAAGACTAAACGTACGTCTTAACAAAGGAGCGACCCACACAAACATACAATACAATACAATGCACAACAACCCACACTGACCCACGCACACACACACAAAAATGTTGGCAACACACCCAGGCTCCTCTTTATCTGACAGCCTATTGTATGTGGCTGCATTTGTGCCTTGAGACACGCTGATTAGAAGAAAACAATGATGAAAATGTGAAAGTAAAAATTCCCCGAGTGTCACTTTCTTTCTCATTTTATCTTATTTTTCTCTCCTCTCCCCCCCTCTCCCCCTCTCTCCTCCTCTCTCCCCCTCGCTTTCCTCGCCCGTCTAAAGCCTGACCTAAATAATTTGGGTTTTTGATGACTGGACTAAAACACATCAGAGGAGTCCGGAGGGTTGGTATTCCATGGCAAGATGGTGGAGGAATGACTGGAGTCTGGGCAGTGGCGGCTGGTGGGAAAATGTTTGGGGGGGGCAGTTTACCTTGCTGCAGCCCACCTGACAGCTGCTTCACTGTCCACACAGTCACAGAGTTATTAAGAAGGACCATGTGACCTATAGATGTTATCAGGGTTGGCAGATGGTGGATGATTGACAGTCGAGACGAGGCGTGTTGGTGGGTGTGAACATGATTGACAGCCGCGAGAATTGTCCAATCACATTAGATCAAAAAACGTTAAAACAATACCAATTCACTGCCAATAAAAGTGGGAGTGTCTGGGGTGACACAGAACAGCGCCCCCTGGAAAACCTGAAGAAACCAATCAGACAGCAGCCTCAGGTCACCTGCTCGCCACAAGTCTGAGGGCTTACATAAGGTATGGTTCGGCCGGCGCCCCTCACCCAGGAAGTATATGTATTCAGACAGGATTATATGTATTCAGACAGGAAGTATATGTATTCAGACCGGAAGTATATGTATTCAGCCAGGAACCAACCCAGTATTTAATGCTGCTGACAGGCAGCTGATGGTTTGGACATGTGTGGAGGAGAGATGCTGGGTATACTGGGAGAAGGATGCTGAATATGGAGCTGCCAGGGAAGAGGAGAAGAGGAAGGCCAAAGAGGAGGTTTATGGATGTGGTGAGGGAGGACATGCAGGTGGCTGGTGTGACAGAGGAGGATGCAGAGGACAGGAAGACAGCAGACAGTAGTAGTAGTAGTAGTAGTAGTAGTAGTAGTAGTACTCCCGTGGGTCGTATTAGAGAACAAACGACCTATGTATATGTGGTCGTATGGGCTGGAGGACATGGAGGGATGTGTGCGCAGAGTTGCTAGACACTCCTGTCTTGGTGCCATCGTGTGACGCTCACAAACCTCTAAACCGCGCTGACGTCATCCTGACGAACTCCCGACTCCTCGTGCTAATCTCACTTCATCAAAGCCTTAAGTTTCACCTCAGCCCGAGACGAGAAGCTGCGGCGTCGAGCTGATCTACGTGCTGGCATGACCATCTCGCCAGCACCAACCCGAGCCCGGGGGGAGGGGGGGGTCCATCGTTCACGTGCTCTTGGAGGACAGTACGGAACCTTTGACCTTGGCTTGTGACCACGCCTGAGATTGAAGAGCCGGTAATGCATCGATGGCAGCCGGCCCACTGGTTAATGATCTGTTTCTCACTTTTTCAGATTAATATAGGGCCATGCTACACACACACACACACGCACACACACACACATGCGCGCGTGCGCACACACGTGCAGATAAACATAATATGCACGCACATGTGCACGCTCCTGCACATACACTCAGATATGCACATATACGTGTGCAGTTAAACACACACACACACTTATGCGTGTGCGCACACTTGCATAGTCTTGCGCACGCACACGCATACACACACATGCTGGTATAGAAAGACACACACTTGTGCAGTTACACTTAATGTGCACGCATACTTGTACACACTTTTGCACACACGCATACAAGTTTGCATGCCTACACACACACACACACACACACACACACACACACACACACACACACACGACGATGGCAGGAAACACCGAGGTCAGATGACATCTCACCACGTTTTTTAAAAGCAGCCGTTCATTTTTCATCTAATGATGTGAGGGGATGTGATAGGAGTAATCACCGTGATGAACTCCCCTCCTGACCGGAGGGAGGCGGGCTGACAGCTCTGACCGGAGGTGGAGGAACACCGACATGCTTCCTTCAGTTAAAGGCGCAGGTGCTTCGGTCCACTCAGGGTGTCCACCTGCAGAACGAAAGACCCACAAACCAAAGCGGGACAGGAGCTTTTAGCAGAAGAAAACTCAAGACATAGTTGCTTTCATGGGGCGTCCGGGTGGCGTGGCGGTCTATTCCGTTGCCTACCAACACGGGGATCGCCGGTTCGAATCCCCGTGTTACCTCCGGCTTGGTCGGGCGTCCCTACAGACACAATTGGCCGTGTCTGCGGGTGGGAAGCCGGATGTGGGTATGTGTCCTGGTCGCTGCACTAGCGCCTCCTGTGGTTGGTCGGGGCACCTGATCGGGGCCCAGATAGCAAAATTGCTGTGGTCCGGACCCGTCCCACTCCTGACACTTCATCCGGCCCACATACCACGCGATGGCACCTGGGCGGTCCGCTCCTGTCTGCCAGATCTGGGCCAGAACCAAGCCATAGCAATGCTGCATGTGCCACATATATTTGCCAAAGGTGGCCCATATTTGTTTTGTGGTATTTGGGCCATATTCACCATTCACCACACGGGGCGCTGCAGGATCACATCCAGATCACATGTTGCCCAGAGCACCGCGTCTTTGCCAGAAAAGGCCCACGTTTGGTTTGGCATATTTGGGCCATTTTGCTGTTATACATGTGGGCTACTTCAGGCTCACATCCATTTTGTCAGGGCCAGAAGAAGGCCAGCAGTGCCGCATCACTGCCTGAAGTGGCCCCCATCCGGGGACTGGGGGGGAATAGCGTGATCCTCCCACGCGCTACATCCCCCCGGCGAAACTCCTCACTGTCAGGTGAAAAGAAGCGGCTGGTGACTCCACATGTATGGGAGGAGGCATGTGGTAGTCTGCAGCCCTCCCCGGATCAGCAGAGGGGGTGGAGCAGAGACCGGGACGGCTCGGAAGAGTGGGGTAATTAGCTGGATACAACTTGGTAGAAAAAGGGGGGAAATTAATTGCCTCTGAGTGGAAAACAAGGGGGGGGAAAGCAAATAAAGGAATACAAGTGAAATAAAACATACGAGTTGAATGAAACTTAAAAATGTACCACACTGCTGTTAGCACAGTCCTGAGAGAATCATCTGGGTTGTCAGTACTGTGCGAGGCGTCAGTTCGAGGGTGGTCTCTATTAACCTCGTTAGCTCGGGTCACTGAAGCAAAAAGTATCTCCCATGGAAGCTCGGCCGCGTTACTGTAAATGCCAGGTTTTATTGCACTCTCTAATCCCATTTCTGATGATTAAGAAATCTACTTTTGCAGTAGCGAGGGTGCCAACTTTAGAAAATTCCACTCTTGGTAACGACGGAAGTCGTCTTATCTCACAAACCCACACCCGAGTCTTGTGACCGGGACGGTTGCGAGCGCCCGGCCTCCGGCACATCTTCTGCAACAGCCAACCAATTCATCAATTCATCCACCGGGGGAATCGATCGCCCAGTCAATTCCCGAATTCTCGGGATCAGCCGTCCTGGTACCGCGCCGTCCGTCACCATGGCAACCACAGCACAATCCACCGCCTCAGGGCCCGCGAACGAGCAATTAAATAATCGATCAGAGCGATCGGACACTCGATCGGCTGTTGGACCCACAGCTCAGTCATCCGCCCGTCGTCCCGTTCAGCTGTGGTGACGCACGTGCCGTGACCCATCTGTGGGTTACAATCAGCCGGAGATGAGCGAAGCACACCCCCCCACCCACCCCACCCCACCCGCCACCACCTCCCTTCTTATTCTCTGACACATAGTATATCTGATAAGATAGCAGCAAATAGCGGCCAAACCCACCTGGAATTTGTCTTCACCGTTCATCCGCCCGGAGGGAGGGAATGATAAGAAGACATGCGGAGAGGACAGCCTCTTTGGCCCGGCCTGAAAGAACGTAGAAACGCAAGTGAATTCCCCCGTAGAGAAGGCATTTGAGCCCGGCTGCTGGCTGTCGGCTTTGCTCCCCCACCCCCAGCCCAACTCACTGACCTAAGAAGCCAAACATCTGGTTCTCTTATTTGATTTGGAGGCGGCAGAATGTGCTTGGCAGTCACTGGCGGCGGCTTTCGTTCACACACAGGAAGAAGGGCCGAGACTCAAGGACAGGCAAGACATTTTGACTACTGCGATTTCCCCTTCTCACTGACTAAACACAGATTAAATTAGAGCCGGCTGAAGGTCATGAGGTAACACAATGTGAGCAGGTCTGAAGGTCATGAGGTAACACAATGTGAGCAGGTCTGAAGGTCATGAGGTAACACAATGTGAGCATGTCTGAAGGTCATGTGAGCAGGTCTGAAGGTCATGAGGTAACACAATGTGAGCAGGTCTGAAGGTCATGCGGTAAGACAATGTGAGCAGGTCTGAAGGTCATGAGGTAACACAATGTGAGCAGGTCTGAAAGTCATGAGGTAACACAATTTGAGCAGGTCTGAAGGTCATGTGAGCAGGTCTAAAGGTCATGAGGTAACACAATGTGAGCAGGTCTGAAAGTCATGAGGTAACACAATGTGAGCAGGTCTGAGGGTCATGAGGTAACACAATGTGAGCAGGTCTGAAGGTCATGAGGTAACACAATGTGAGCAGGTCTGAAGGTCATGAGGTAACACAATTTGAGCAGGTCTGAAGGTCATGTGAGTGGGTCTGAAGGTCATGAGGTAACACAATTTGAGCAGGTCTGAAGGTCATGTGAGCGGGTCTGAAGGTCATGAGGTAACACAATGTGAGCAGGTCTGGCTGCGGTGCCTAATGGAAGCTCCCATGTCTCTGGTAATATTTAATCCAATGGTCCGACTCCACTACAGTGTGTCGGCCAACCACATCCCCAGAATGTTGATAAACCTGAGCTGTGTGTGTGTGGGGGGGTGGGGGGGGGTACAAAACTTTGATTGGGGAGTATGTTTCAAATCTGGGGCGTAAGGGCTACTGTCGGCCTCTGAAGGGCTGTCTTCCTCGTAGTGTCCGATATAACAGAGACAACAGGGAAGATACCAGGGGACGCTGTCCTTCTGGGAATCTCAGTGTTGTTGTTCAAAACATTCCAACAACAAGAGAGAGAGAGAGAGAGACAGAGAGAGAGAGAGAGAGAGAGAGAGACGGGGGGAGGGGGAACGGCACAGGTGAGGAGGTGGTAAAGTACAGTGGGCGGGGAGCGGCTGGGTGGGAGGAAGAGGAGGAGGGGGGAGCGAGAGAAACGGGAGATAAGGAGGGAACAAACCGGAGGAATTTGTGAGGAACTGAGAGCGGTGGAGAGGAGAGGAGAGGGGAGGAGAGGGAGGAGCGCCGTGCAGGGAGCAAGGTTTCACACGAGAGCACACGTAACGAAAGAGAGACGGAGAGTCAAAACAAAAGAGACAGAGGGGGGGAACGAGAGGGTACGAAGGGCGAGGCTCAGGTGTAGCTTTCGGTATTAACTCGCCGCTGATCACCGGAGTTTATAACAAGCAAAGCAGAACAAGCGAACAGCCGCCGCAAATAAAGGAGGGAGAGCCAAAAGCCGAAAGCACAGCCAGAGGAGGGAGAGACGACGGCTGAGAGTTAACCGAGCGGTCCGGGAGGTTAATTGAGAGAAAAGTGCATTTAAGAGGGAGTGGGGGAGGGAGAGAGGGGGGGGTGGAAAGTTAGAAAACAGCATATACACATTGACAGGTTGGACTGGACCCGACCCCGTGGACTACTGACATCAGCAAAACAGGGAGGGAGAGAGAAAGACAGACAGGGAAAAGAGAGGGGGAAGAGGGACGTCCCTGCACTCTGGCAGAAGTAGGTACAGCTTGCCCGAACATGTCTGTTGTGCAGCCTGCACAGCCGAGGTAGGACAAACACACACAGACAGACCTGAGACCTGAGACCCAGAGCAGAGCAGGCCACATCGGTGCACGCCCTAAGACCAACATGTTGATGAAGGAATACAGAATATGTATGCCACTGACGGTGGATGAGGTAAGTCTGATTCCATCTCGCACACATGCACGCACCACAACCCTACTTTCCGACTCCCAACAAGTGTTTTAAGGTCAAAGGGGTTTTCAGTTTGAGTCCAGAAGTACCGTCAGCGGTCATCGGAGAAGAAGCGTAAAGGCGTTGAAAAGGAAGCGGCCTCCTCAGCTGGGTGTGGACCTGCGGTCGGCTCGGGCCTCGGCAGAACTATTCGATCCGGCGGAGCCAACAAAAACACCTGGCCATGAGCATCATAGCACTGTTGTTGCGTCTAAATCATCCCTCCATCTGTCTCGCTCTCTCTCTCAAACTCTCTCCCTTCCCCCAACTGACACAAGCGATCCTCTCTCTCTCTCTCTCTCTCTCTCTCTCTCTCTCTCTCTCTCTCTCTCTCTCCAACACAAACAAGCAAACAAGTTGGACTGGTACAGGCTTTATGGGACCTAAACTCAAACAATGGCATTTTGCCCTGAAGGTTTAAAAACAAAGAGAGTCCCACGAGGGAAGAAAGGTGGGTGGATGAGGGCAATATGCACCAAAGCGCCCTTCAAAAAGGGACGTCCTTCTCCCCTGCCACCCCTACCCCCGAACCTCTGCTGCCTTGCCCGTTGCCACAGCAGTGACAGTGACAAATGACAGCTCAAAGTGGGAATTACAGTACCGGGACGTACAGTGCGGCGTCTCCGTCTCCAGAAAGTTGTGCTGGCACTAAAGTCGCTTGGGTCCCGGCGTCGTAAGGCTGCCGTCAGCGCAGCTCGAGCAGCTTTGAAAACGCCCAAACGTGTGGCAGCATACACCGATCAGCCAAAACATTAAAACCACCGATTATCGGGGGCGTCCAGGTAGCATGGCGGTCTATTCCATTGCCTACCAACCCAACACGAGTATCGCTGGTTCAAATCCCCGTCCTGCCTCCAGCTTGGTCAGGCGTCCCTACAGACACAATTGGCTGTGTCGGCGGGTGGAAGCCGGATGTGGGCGTGTGTCCTGGTTGCTACACTAGCGCCTCCTCTGGTCGGTCGCGGCGCCTGTTTGTGGGGGAGGGGGAACTGGGGGGGAATAGCGTGATCCTCCCACGCGCTACGCCCCCCTGGTGAAACTCCTCACTGTCAGGTGAAAAGAAGCGGCTGGCGACTCCACACGTATCGGAGGAGGCATGTGGTAGTCTGCAGCCCTCCTCGGATCGGCAGAGGGGGTGGAGCAGAGACAGGGACGGCTTGGCTGAGTAGGGTAATTGGCCAAGTACAATTGGGGAGAAAAATCCCCCCCCAAAAAGGGAAAAAACCCACTGCTTATCTCGTTACAATGGCACCTGTCAAGGGGTGGGCCATATTAGGCAGCAAGTGAACAGTCAGTTCTTCGAGCAAGAAAAATGGGCAAGTGCAAGGATCTGAGCGACTTTGACAAGGGCCAAACTGTGACGGCTTGACGACTGGGTCACAACATCTGCAAAACGACAGGTCTTGTGGGGCTTTCCCGGTATGCAGTGGTCAGTACCTACCAAAAGTGGTCCAAGGAAGGACCACTGGTGAACCAGCAACAGGGTCATGGGCACCCAAAGCACATTGATGCACATGGGGAGCGAAGGCTAACCCGTCTGATCCGACCCCACAGAAGAGCTACTGTAGCTCAAATTGCTGAAAAAGTTAATGCTGGCTCTGATAGACAGGTGTCAGAACACAGTGCATCACCGCTTG
The DNA here is from genome assembly GCA_022114975.2 of Lampris megalopsis. Taxonomy (NCBI): domain Eukaryota; kingdom Metazoa; phylum Chordata; class Actinopteri; order Lampriformes; family Lampridae; genus Lampris; species Lampris megalopsis. The sequence goes on from JAJHIY020000463.1 coordinate 133,585, forward strand.
CTGTGTATGGGGCTGTGTAGCTACAGACCGGTCAGAGTGCCCATGATGACCCCTGTCCACCACCAAAAGCCCCTGCAATGGACATGTGAACGTCAGAACTGGACCATGGAGCAGTGGAAGAAGGTGGCCTGGTCTGAAGAACCACGTTTTCTTGAACATCATGTGGACGGCCGGGTGCGTGTGCATCGTTTACCTGGGGAAGAAGTGGCACCAGGATGCACTGTGGGAAGAGGGCAAGCCGGTGGATGCCGGTGTGATGCTCTGGGAATGTTCTGCTGGGAAACTTGCGTGCCGGCATTCATGTGGATGCTACTTTGACATGTACCACCTACCCAAACATCACTGCAGACCAGGTACACCCCTCCCTGATGGCAGTGGCCTCGGGTGGTTCTAATGTTTTGGCTGATCGGTGTATCTAACCTTAAAAAGAGGACGCGCATAAAGTGAAATGAACAGCCTCCTCCAGAGCATTCTAACTGCCCCAATATCAAAGGGTACTACTATCACCAAGTTTCCATTTCCAAGTGTTATTTATATACTGTGATGTCATACGCAATGATGTGCATCGGGAATTGTCCCTACTATCACCCGCAGCAGCAGAGAGGAGAGGAGCTTGTTCTGCTGCTCAGCCTGAAATGTCACAGTAATGAACATCTTCACGGAGAACGAATAATGAACGCGGGAAAAGATCGCCGTGACACTTCCGATGATGATTTTCGCGGGGATAAGAGTAAATTTGCTTCTTTTGTGCCTGACTGAACTCCTGCGTCAGGCTCTCTTTAGGCGTGAAGGTCTGGATGACACCGAAACACAGATTGGAGTCCGAGCTCGCTGGCGCCGGTCTTACGGAGGCGGCTGCTGTTCATCATCAGTAGGATGCAGGATGATGATTTCTGGGTTGTTTATAGCTAACGCACTGTCCAATATCAGGACTCGGGGATATTTATTTGTCATTTCATTCCATGCACCTGCGCCCCAGGAACGAAACGAAACGTCGTTTCCCCCAGCCCACAGCCGTGCAACACAAAGACAAAAACAAACTACAAGAACACACATCTCCAAACTACAGAATAGAAACTGCAAAAACGCATGTATCCCACATATCCACATAAAAATCAAAAAAGAATTCCGCTGTCCAAGACGGCTGTAGGAACTGCCGGTCTGCATGGACAGTTAGCTTTGCCTGCCCCGCCTCTGCGTCCTGTCACACCGCCCTCGGTGTTTCCTCTACGGGCACATCTCCAGGCAGGGCCGTGGTCCCTGGGCCCACCGGACGCAACAGACCAGGCTGCCCCAACCGAGCCAATGCCAGCTCTCCCAGCCAGACACCTTCGACACACCTCCCCGCACTCCACACGACGACACCGAAAACACAGTCAACGCTCGGTGAGGCCGCCGCCAGACCGCCCTCGGTGTTACCGGAATCGTAGGTCTGCATGGGCTAGCAGCTAGCTTAGCCTGCCTCGCCTCCGTGTCCTCTCAGACCGCTCTCGGTGTTATCGGAATCGTAGGTCTGCATGGGCTAGCAGCTAGCTTAGCCTGCCTCGCTTCCATGTCCTGTCAGACCGCCCTCGGTGTTACCGGAATTGTAGGTCTGCATGGGCTAGCAGCTAGCTTAGCCTGCCTCGCTTCCATGTCCTGTCAGACCGCCCTCGGTGTTACCGGAATCGTAGGTCTGCATGGGCTAGCAGCTAGCTTAGCCTGCCTCGCCTCCATGTCCTCTCAGACCGCCCTCGGTGTTACCGGAATCGTAGGTCTGCATGGGCTAGCAGCTAGCTTAGCCTGCCTCGCTTCCATGTCCTGTCAGACCGCCTTCGGTGTTTCCTCTTCGGGCACATCTCCAGGCAAGGCCGTGGTCCCTGGGCCCACCGGACTCAACAGACCAGGCTCCCCCAACCGATCCAGCGTCAGCTCTCCCAGCCATCAAACGAAGACGCAAACTTGGACGCAGACGTGGACAAAGACACTGCATGGACGGTACTGGGTGAGGCTGCTGCACCACCATCTTCCCACAGTGGAAGCGGAAGTCATACCGGCAACACGACTGTTTTTTTCCAGTTAAATAGCTTCCTGTGCAATGTCAGACTGAGGCCTTATCACACGGGTGTCATTTATGGTCAGCATGTTAACGTCACATGGACCTTCTCTGCAGCGTCGCCTCTTATCATGCATTATAAACCATTTGCCTTGTTGAAGACTGCATGTCAAACACGCCCACTGGAAACCCGTCCCCACCTCGCTTTAACTGAAAAAGAGAGAAATGTAAAGCAAACATTGTTCCGTGGCCATTTCTGGGTTTCTCAACACACTGCTTATCGCCGCCCTTCAAGCCGCATAATGGCAGTCTGAGGTCAAATAAGTCGTCTTTCAACTTTTAACGCAGATAAGCTTTCAGAGAGGCGGAAACCCACTCCTGCACCGTGCTGTGTCCGAGAGCAGCCGGCTGGAAGTGGTTTTGTCTCAATAGTTTGCAAAAGCATCCATCTTCATGATGAAGTCCTGTACATAACCGCGAGGTAAATATTGAGTGGTGACGTGAAACTATTAGGAGTGAGGAAGAGGTGTTACCATAATGTCAGTAACGGTGAAGGATGGCAAACTGATGTTTCCCCTTTTCCTCTTTCTAAAATGACGAAACTGTCCTCCACCAAAAAACGACCCCACAGGTCGTTTGCACAAGCAGCTTATTACGGCCTACAGTTACGTTTTAAAGTTAAGCGACATCTAGCGGCCGTGCTGCCAATAGCAATCTTAGTTACCATACTAGACGGCGAAACAACACAAAAACGCACCGACTACATATTCTGTTGTTCTCACGTTGTTTTTATCAGTATTTACTGACGACCTACCTTCATCAGCCTGTCTATGAGGCGTTGTAAAAAGGATGTCAACAAGGATATAAAAACCCACAATGCACAGAGGAGAAAAGTATCTGTGGCATATCTCCTGCCGCCGGTAGGGGCGCTAATTTAGGAAATGCTCCTGTGGGTCGTCTTATGGTGTGTTCACACCAAACGCGAAGCAACTTTTTGGCGCGATGAGATTCCACACGGAAACATAAAAAGATGAGATTAGACATAAAAACATGAGATTAGACATAAAGTCGATGCAAAGACGCGAATTTCGCTTCATTCGCGTGACGCTGTGTCGCGAGAGCCTATCAGCGCTGAGTCTCAACGGTTCTCAATGTCTTCTCCTCTTTTCCGGAAGAGGATTCGCGGGTTCGCGTCCTCCATCCTGCGGCCAAACTCGCGCGAGTGACGCGAATAAAACCAAATGATCCCGCCACTCGCGCTCTGCGAAGCCCGGCGGAAATTCACTTCGCGTTTGGCGGGAACACGCCATGAGAGGGCATGCGACCCATGCGGTCGTGCGCGCTGGACAAGCTAAGTAGGGCACTCCAGACCTCCCTCTCCCCAGCAACGCCCTCCAGCTGCTCCTGGGGGATCCCAAGGCGTTCCCAGGCCAGACTGGACATGTAGTCCCTCCAGCGAGTTCTGGGTCTACCCCGGGGTCTCCACCCAGTTGGACGTGCCCGGAAATCCTCCAAAGGAAGGAGCCCAGGAGGCATCCTGATCAGATGCCCGAACCACCTCCACTGGCTCCTTTCGATGCGAAGGAGCAGCGGCTCTACTCCGAGCTCCCTCCGGATGTCCGAGCTCCTCACCCTATCTCTAAGGCTGAGCCCAGACACCCTACGGAGGAAACTCCTTTCAGCCGCTTGTATCCACCATCTCCCCCTTCGGTCACCACCCAAAGCTCGTGAGCACAGGTGAGGGCTGGAACCAAGCCTGACTGGTAGACCGGGAGCTTTGCTTCCGGCTCAGCTCCCTCTTCACCACAGCGGTCCGGTCCGCATTACTGCCGATGCTGCACCAATCCACCCGTCAATCTCCCGCTGCATCCTCCTGTCTGG
>JAJHIY020000463.1:142500-222500 GCA_022114975.2 Lampris megalopsis
GACACTACCAGCAGGACACACACCAGCGTCAGGAGCCGAGGGAAACTACCAGCAGGACACACACCAGCGTCCGAAGCCGAGGGACACTACCAGCAGGACACACACCAGCGTCAGGAGCCGAGGGACACTACCAGCAGGACACACACCAGCATCAGGAGCCGAGGGACACTACCAGCAGGACACACACCAGCGTCCGAAGCCGAGGGACACTACCAGCAGGACACACACCAGCGTCCAAAGCCGAGGGACACTACCAGCAGGACACACACCAGCGTCCAAAGCCGAGGGACACTACCAGCAGGACACACACCAGCGTCAGGAGCCGAGGGACACTAGCAGCAGGACACACACCAGCATCAGGAGCCGAGGGACACTACCAGCAGGACACACACCAGCGTCCGAAGCCGAGGGACACTACCAGCAGGACACACACCAGCGTCCAAAGCCGAGGGACACTACCAGCAGGACACACACCAGCGTCCAAAGCCGAGGGACACTACCAGCAGGACACACACCAGCGTCCGAAGCCGAGGGACACTACCAGCAGGACACCCCCCCTTCTCTCTCTCTTTCTCTCACTGGTGGTCTTCTTCTGGCCCTGACAAAATGGATGTGAGCCTGAAGTGGCCCACATGTATAACAGCAAATATGGCCCAAATAGGCCAAATCACATGTGGGCCTTTTCTGGCAAAGACGCGGTGCTCTGGGCAACATGTGATCTGGATGTGACCCTGAAGCGCCCCGTGTGGTAAATGGTGAATATAGCCCAAATATCACCAAACACATATGGGCCGCCTTTGGCAAATATGTGGCACATGCGGCATTGCTATGGCTTGGTTCTGGCCCAGATCTGGCAGACAGGAGCGGACCGCCCATGCGCCATCATTCCACGTGGTATGTGGGCCGGATGAAGGATCGGGTGTGGGACGGGTCCAGATAGCAGTTTTGCTATCCGGGTCTCTATTCTCTCTCAAGGGAAGGTGTGTTCGACATCCATAACTCTTCTGTTTTCCCCCCTCTTTCTTGTTACCCCACCCCCTCCCCTCTGCATGCACACACACACACACACACACACACACACACACACACACACACACACAAAGCCTTCTAGGAATGTATTTCACCATTCTCCTCTCTCCTCTCTCCTCTCTCTCCTCCCCACTGTGTGCACAAGTGTGATGTGCTGCAGGGCCCCCGGGTGGGATATAGTGGGAGGCGGGGGGTGTTATCTTGTTTGACCCCACTATTCTGCACAGTTACTCATCTACTGATCCTGCTCTGTCACCCGTGTCTCCCAAAGCTCTCTCCCTCTGTGTGTGTGTGTGGGGGGGGGCTGCTGGGGGGTAATTCTATTCCAGTATATGACATATGACCTCCCCCATCTGTTTGGTTCCAGGTGTTTGGGGACAAGCCCACTCCAGCAGAGAACGTGAGTTTCCTAGATATCCTGACTGACCCCATCCCTGAAAAGCACTACAAGAAGTCAGAGGTGCTCGGTTTACACACACACACACACACACACACACACACACACACACACACTGAAACTCATCGAGATTGGTGAACCAATAAAAGCACAAACATCAGCACTTTCCATTTCTCTGTGATCAAAGGTACATCTCTGTTATCTACACATGTTCCATTACAGGGCTGTGTTGAGTAATCACTCCTGCTCTCACACACACATACACACACACACACACACACACACACACACACACACACACACATCCACATCCACATCCACACACACACACACACACACACGCACACACATCCACACCTGCCCCTGAAGTCTCAACACGGGGCTCCTGGTTCTGCTGACCCGGCAGGCGAGCTAAAGTCCGGTTCCCTCCTCTGCACAGGATCTGAGTCTGTGGCGGTCCAACAAAACCAGCCGCGGGCCCCTGGAGGCGGGCTGGAGAGACGACACCGAGCCCATCATGTGCTCCTACAAGAGGGTCCAGTGCAGCTTCGAGGTCTACGGGTTTCAGTCCAAGACGGAGGAGTTCATACACAGGGTGAGAAGGCGGTTCGTTTCCCATCATGCCTAAGGAGGCGAGACGCTGCAGCACAGATGAGGATATGATCTGGGGTAAAAGGTTATGGGCCGGTGTTAGCGCAGTGCTGCTGGTGTGAAATTGAAATTCATATCTAATTGGATTCAACAAAGCGCTGCTGCTTTGAGCAGAGCACTCGTTTCTGCATGCTGCACCCTTTCCCTTTGTACCCTGCAAGGATGCTTGCTGCACCTTTTCCCTTTGTACCCTGCAAGGATGCTCGCTGCACCCTTTCCCTTTGTACCCTGCAAGGATGCTCGCTGCACCCTTTCCCTTTGTACCCTGCAAGGATGCTCGCTGCACCCTTTCCCTTTGTACCCTGCAAGGATGCTCGCTGCACCCTTTCCCTTTGTACCCTGCAAGGATGCTCGCTGCACCCTTTCCCTTTGTGCCCTGCAAGGATGCTCGCTGCACCCTTTCCCTTTGTACCCTGCAAGGATGCCCGCTGCACCCTTTCCCTTTGTACCCTGCAAGGATACCCGCTGCACCCTTTCCCTTTGTACCCTGCAAGGATGCTCGCTGCACCCTTTCCCTTTGTACCCTGCAAGGATGCTCGCTGCACCCTTTCCCTTTGTACCCTGCAAGGACGCCCGCTGCATGGAGCAATATGTTCCACACAAACACAGTCTGGTGATAACTTACACAATACATACTGTGAATGATTTAACTGGTATATTCACTTGTTTTACTACGGATTTGTCTCCTGTATCTGACAGAACATCCGGGACATTCTACTGGTCGGCCACAGGCAAGCAGTGGCGTGGATAGATGAGTGGCATGGTGGGTCAGACACACGATATAGAAATACCTTTAAAGGGGGTGTCCGGGTAGCGTGGCGGTCTATTCCGTTGCCTATCAACATGGAGATCACCGGTTCGAATCCCCGTGTTACCTCTGGCTTGGTTGGGCGTCCCTATAGACACAATTGGCCGTGTCTGTGGGTGGGAAGCCGGATGTGGGTATGTGTCCTGGTCGCTGCACTAGCGCCTCCTCTGGTGGGTTGGGGCGCCTGTTCAGGGGGGAGGGGGAACTGGGGGGAATAGCGTGATCCTCCCACGCGCTACGTCCCCCAGGTGAAACTCCTCACTGTCAGGTGAAAAGAAGCTGCTGGCGACTCCACATGTGTGGGAGGAGGCATGTGGTAGTCTGCAGCCCTCCCCGGATCAGCAGAGGGGGTGGAGCAGCGACCGGGATGGTAATTGGCTGGATACAACTGGGGAGGAAAAGGGGAAGAAAAAGAACCTTTACAGGTGCAAAATACAACTTCCAGCATATTTAAACTCACTTGCACCATGTTGGGATGAATTTCTAATTTGTACAGGTGATGATGCAACTTCACCCCCACTATCAAGACAGATAGACAGACAGACAGATAGACAGACAGACAGACAGATAGATAAATAGACAGATATAGGTTTTTGCATACTCATTTCTACACACACAAACTCGAACGTGACCAGCATGAGATAGTGTACAGTATAGAGTGTACAGAATGCAGTATAGAGTGTACAGAATGCAGTATAGAGTGTACAGTGTACAGTATACAGTATACAGTGTACAGTATGCAGTATAGAGTGTACAGTATACAGTGTACAGTGTACAGTATGCAGTATAGAGTGTACAGTGTACATAATAAGTAGTAATGCTACGTGCTGGCTTTGCCCTCACTACAGTATACAGTGTACAGTATACAGTATAGAGTGTACAGTATGCAGTATACAGTATAGAGTGTACAGTGTACAGTATGCAGTATACAGTATACAGTGTACAGTATGCAGTATACAGTGTACAGTATACAGTATACAGTATACAGTATACAGTGTACAGTATGCAGTATACAGTGTACAGTATACAGTGTACAGTATACAGTATACAGTGTACAGTGTACAGTATGCAGTATAGAGTGTACGGTGTACATAATAAGTAGTAATGCTACGTGCTGGCTTTGCCCTCACTACAGTATACAGTGTACAGTATGCAGTATAGAGTGTACAGTATGCAGTATACAGTACAGAGTGTACAGTGTACAGTATGCAGTACAGAGTGTACAGTGTACAGTATGCAGTATACAGTGTACAGTATGCAGTATGCAGTATACAGTGTACAGTATACAGTATACAGTGTACAGTATACAGTATAGAGTGTACAGTATGCAGTATACAGTATAGAGTGTACAGTGTACAGTATGCAGTACAGAGTGTACAGTGTACAGTATGCAGTACAGAGTGTACAGTGTACATAATAAGTAGTAATGCTACGTGCTGGCTTTGCCCTCACTACAGTATACAGTGTACAGTGTACAGTATAGAGTGTACAGTATGCAGTATACAGTACAGAGTGTACAGTGTACAGTATGCAGTACAGAGTGTACAGTGTACAGTATGCAGTACAGAGTGTACGGTGTACATAATAAGTAGTAATGCTACGTGCCGGCCTCGCCTCACTGCAGGGATGAGTCTGGAGGAGGTGAGGCAGTACGAGAGGGAACAGCAGCAGAAGACCAACAGCAAACTGAAATCCAGCCAGAGCAACTCAGGTAGGCTGCAGCTCCTCCTACCCTGCACTGCTGTGCCACACCACAGAGGAGGGGAGGGGAGGGGAGGAGTGTGTGAGTGTTTGTGTGAGTGTGAGTGTGTGTGTGTGTGTGTGTGTGTGTGTGGGTCTGTGTGTGTGTGTGCAGGCCCGCGGGAAGGTGCTTTAAGTAGGGGGGCTGCCAACTAAAACCAAAGTATTGTGGCGAGCCGGCGTGGAAGAATGAGTTGAGGGGCGGACGCAGCCCCGGTGCCCCGTACACCACACGACCCCGGGGGGGGTGCCCTGCTATCCACACCAGCCAGAACGACCCACAATGGACAACACCGTAGCGAGCCCGCCCCCCCACCCCCCCCCCATGTCCCAAGCGGCGACATCTGTCCCAGTCACGGTCCTACACGGCCTCCTACTTGGTCTGAGTCGAACCCCCAAAACAACAACACAAGAACAAGCCCAGCATGAACGCCACGTCATTACAGGCCTACCATCAACACTCCCATCAGCCACTGCGCTCCCCCAGCGCCGAAGCGCCGGCGGTCAGAGCCACCGCCTCCCCCGGTCGCTCCAGCATGACGTCATTGTTTTGTTTGTACGGCGCGTGTGCGGCAGATTTAAAATGGAGTGTTTACTCACTTCCTTATTAAACGTGTACATTCCACACAGCCACCTGCCCACTACCGGGGGGGGGGGCTGCAGCCACAACTCAGGCCCCCCCAGCCCCCCCTTCCTGCGCTAATGTGTGTGTGTGAGCGAGAGAGAGAGACCCACACCCACACACACACACACACACACACACACTCTCTCCAATATGACACCCTACCTAATAGGGGGTGTCATATATTGGACAAAACCATGTATGGGACAAAACCATGTATGGGACAAGACCATGTATGGGACAAAACCATGTATGGGACAAGACCATGTATGGGACAAGACCATGTATGGGACAAGGGGAAACTCCACCAGACAACAGGAATGTTTCTACTTATTTTCCACTCACTAGAAACTGGAGACAGCTTGTTAGTGTTAGCTGCCAGTTAGCTATGCTGCACAAGTAGCTGACGGACCCCACCACGGCTCTTCGTCAGCCGCTTCACGGGGAGGAAACGACAGAAAGGAAGACGTGTGTGTGTGTGTGGGGGGGGGAGGAGGGTCGGTGTGTAGGCGGGTCCGTGAAGTGATAATGTCACTGCGTCAGACAGATAAACAGCGTTATGCAGCCGTCTGCTGCACCGCCCTCATCGCCAGCCCGCTCGCCATACATACGCAGCCGCCGCCGCAGCACTTAGCTGCAAATGTCAGCCCTGGTGGAGGTCTCCTACAGGGCACGTGTGTGTGTGTGTGTGTGTGTGTGTGTGTGTGTGTGTGTGTGTGTGTGTGTGTGTGTGTGGTCACTCTCTGCCCCCTTCTGGTTAGAGTGGTGAACCTCAGTTGGATGCAGCCGATATCAAAGACGTAGCCCAAAATATGGCCTGTAGCAGTTTTGCAGCCTGCACCCAGCATTTATTTGAGGTGTGTGTGTGTGTGTGTGTGTGCGCGCGCGCGTGTGTGCGTGTGTGTGTGCGTGTGTGTGTGTTACGGGAAACAGTGGGGCTGCAACAGATCTGCAGCCATTGCTCAACCTGCTGCAGCTCGCTGCGCTACCGTGACCCCCTACAGGCCAAGTGCTGCTACTGCACACACATCTCTCTCGTCAGAGAGTAATAGATTTCGCTCCATTCATCTGCTCTAATGAAAGTAAATGGACACGCCGACCCGAGAGAGGCCGATAAAAGCATAAATGTGTGGCGTGAATACGAAACACGGATTAAACGGACGCGACGCTAAATGTAAGGAACAGATCTTGAGTAAACCCACACGAAGTGGAAATTCAAACACATCTCCCCCTCTGCTCCCATTCCTCACTGCCTCCTTCTTCTCTCTGCTCTCCTCCGTCCCCCCCCCTTCTCTGCCCCCCAAACCCCACCTCACTTATTCTCTCACGAACTCCCCCTCTCTCTCACGCTCTCTCGCTGTCTCTCGCTCCCTCTCTTGCTGACTCTCTCGCTCTCTTGCTGTCTCTCTCGCTCTCTTGCTGTCTCGCTCGCTCTCTTGCTGTCTCGCTCGCTCTCTCTTGCTGTCTCTCTCGCTCCCTCTCTTGCTGTCTCTCTCGCTCTCTCTTGCTGTCTCTCTCCCTCTCTTGCTGTCTCTCTCCCTCTCTTGCTGTCTCTCCCTCTCTTGCTGTCTCTCTCGCTCTCTCTTGCTGTCTCTCTCGCTCTCTCTTGCTGTCTCTCTCGCTCTCTCTTGCTGTCTCTCTCCCTCTCTTGCTGTCTCTCTCCCTCTCTTGCTGTCTCCCTCTCTTGCTGTCTCTCGCTCCCTCTCTTGCTGTCTCTCGCTCTCTCTTGCTGTCTCTCTCGCTCTCTCGCTCTCTCTCTCCCTCTCTTGCTGTCTCTCTCACTCTCTCTTGCTGTCTCTCTCCCTCTCTTGCTGTCTCTCTCTCTCTTGCTGTCTCTCTCTCTCTCTTGCTGTCTCTCTCGCTCTCTCTTGCTGTCTCTCGCTCTCTCTTGCTGTCTCTCTCCCTCTCTTGCTGTCCCTCTCGCTCTCTCTTGCTGTCTCTCTCGCTCTCTCTTGCTGTCTCTCTCGCTCTCTTGCTCTCTCGCTCTCTTGTTGTCTCTCTCTCTCTCTCTCTCGCTTGCTGTCTGTCTCGCTCTCTTGTTCGGTCTCTCTCTCGCTTGCTGTCTCTCTCTTGCTCTCTCACTCTCTCTCTTGCTGTCTCTCTCGCTCTCCCTCTCTCTCTCTCAGATCCATCTGCTGCCTCCCGTCCAGTGTTCTCTCGCTCCATCTCGGTGACAGACGAGAACTCTCTGAAGAAGATGGGAGTGAAGACTGTCACCATGGATGACCCCTCAACCTCCGCCGAGTCACAGAGCCCTTTACGTCTCCACTCCACCCCCGAGTGACGCCGTACACATAAACACACCGCTACGCATGTGCACAAATACACACGCTCGCACAAACTGGAAGACAGACCAGACACCTTCCCACTCCGTCCATGTCAGACACACCCAAACCTGCAACGACACACACTGACTCGTATGCCAAGGCACAGCTTCCATCTGACCAGCTCTGAAAGTTCTCTCCATCCCAGTCCATGTGAGCTGGTTTCTAGTACTGTAGCATGCAGCTACACCCCCCCCCACACACACACACACATAATGCATAGATGGGGCATTTACCTAAGCAAAGATGTCCTCCACCGCAACCTTCAAGTCACCTCGCAGCGTCTTCAAAGGCCTCACTGTGTGCATCACTAAATGCAGGACATGACCCCCGCTTCTCCCTGGGCCCCGTGCAGAGAGGGGCTCACCTATCAAGAGGGTTCTCCAGCGTTTCCCAGCCGAGCCAGCCGGCGGCGGCGGACAGACAGGTGCCTAAGGACCTTAATAGAGAGGATCTAATTAGAGAAGGGGGGTGGTTGTCAATGCTATGGATCTGCGCCCCTCTTCACCCGAGCCAATAGGTCAGACCGGGCTCACTGAGCGAGGTTACTGAGGCGCTGCATTGGTTCCTTCATTACGCCGCTCCACGTGGGTCAAGCCGGGGCCAGCCTTCAATGACGAGTCAATAATGCTGCCATTTAAAACACTATTACCTTTTTTCTGATGTGCGCTGGAGAGTCTATCATCAGAGGTCGGCCGTGTAAAGTCACATGATGCAAATAACTGATCGGACACGACCAGGGGGCCGCTACGTGCCGCCTCACATGTACCGGGATTTCATTTGTACGAGCCAATCGCAAATCAAAAGTTTATATGAAAAAATAAACTGCATAGTAATTTATCATGGACTCCAATGCTGCATCCCCTTTAATCAATAAATATTTTCATCTCCTCTTTGCAGTGATAAATTGCCGTGACCCGTGGAATATCTGTCTCGATCAGCGCAGAGCGGAGTCGCCCCACGCCATCTCACACGTTTCTGATTAGTCTTTGGCTCGGGAAGCTGCGCCGGCTGCTGGCACATCGCAGCGCTCACATGTAATCAAGTCACCAATTTCACACTTGCCTGCCCCCGTGGAGCCAGGCTGGGGTAACTCAGATCATATGCCTCCGTGGAGCCAGGCTGGGGTAACTCTGATCATTTGCCTACCTGGAGCCAGGCTGGGGTAACTCAGATCATTTCCCTCCATGGAGCCAGGCTGGGGTAACTCAGATCATTTGCCTCCCTGGAGCCAGGCTGGGGTAACTCAGATCATTTGCCTCCGTGGAGCCAGGCTGGGGTAACTCAGATCATTTGCCTCCGTGGAGCCAGGCTGGGGTAACTCAGATCATTTGCCTCCATGGAGCCAGGCTGGGGTAACTCAGATCATTTGCCTCCCTGGAGCCAGGCTGAGGGTAACTCAGATCATTTGCCTCCCTGGAGCCAGGCTGGGGTAACTCTGATCATTTGCCTCCCTGGAGCCAGGCTGGGGTAACTCAGATCATTTGCCTCAGTGGAGCCAGGCTGGGGTAACTCAGATCATTTGCCTCAGTGGAGCCAGGCTGGGGTAACTCAGATCATTTGCCTCCGTGGAGCCAGGCTGGGGTAACTCAGATCATTTGCCTCCATTGAGCCAGGCTGGGGTAACTCAGATCATTTGCCTCCGTGGAGCCAGGCTGGGGTAACTCAGATCATATGCCTCCGTGGAGCCAGGCTGGGGTAACTCAGATCATTTGCCTCCATTGAGCCAGGCTGAGGGTAACTCAGATCATTTGCCTCCGTGGAGCCAGGCTGGGGTAACTCAGATCATTTGCCTATGTGGAGCCAGGCTGGGGTAACTCAGATCATTTGCCTCCATGGAGCCAGGCTGAGGGTAACTCAGATCAGAGAGCTGAAGGAAGGGGCCGATAGATGCGGGGTCGTGAGTAGGGGGCGTGTCCGCGTCTGTCACCAGAGAATGTTCGCCGCATCAGCGTTTCGTTCGAGGCCGTGGGGCGGCGGGCCGGGCGGCAGCGGGCCAGGCTTCCCGTCGACAGGCCTGGAAACCGCTGTGACCGACTGGCGTGGACGGTGTCCCCGCTCAGAAGGGCCCGCCAGCAGCCGCCAGGTGGCGCTCGTTCTGATTTCTGTTACCCACACTATGAAGCATCTGCAGGAACATGTGTTATTACTGTCCTGACAAGCTGCTGGGCGCACACACACACACACACACACACACACACACACACACACAGACTCACTTCCTGTCCTGCTATAGCAGCAGCAGGAGGGAGATATAAAAGTGTTCAACACAGCCAGGAGTGTTCACAAGTACTGCAGAGGGACTGCAAGACTGCCGGCTATACTGCACTGACATCACCCCCCTCTCTCCCTCTCTCGATCTGTCTCTCTCTCTATCTATCTGTCTCTCTCTCTCTCTATCTGTCTCTCTCTCTCTCTCTCTATCTGTCTCTCTCTCTATCTGTCTCTCTCGCTCTCTCTCTATCTATCTGTCTCTCTCTCTCTCTCTATCTGTCTCTCTCTCTCTCTCTCTCTCTCTCTCTCTCTCTCTGTCTCTGTCTCTCTCTCTCTCTCTATCTGTCTCTCTCTCTCTCTGTGTCTCTCTCTCTCTCTCTATCTGTCTCTCTCTCTCTCTCTCTCTGTCTCTCTCCCTCTCTCTTCTACTTTGCCGTCTACTCCCTTTAAACTTTCCCTCGCAATCTGTTTCTGTCGGTCCCCCTCACCCGCTCGCACACTTGTCCTCTCTTCCCTCCATCTCCTTTATTCTTCCCCTCCCTCTCCCCCCATCCGTGATCACTCTTTCTTGTTGTCCTCCTCGGTGCATCTCGCTCGCCGTTCCTCAAGAGGCCCTTCTCTAAGGAAGACGTACTGTGTTCATTACGTGGAAATGTCCCCCATGGTGCTTTGCATAGATCCTGACCCTGTAGCACTGAATCATCCTGCTATTCCCAGACCCCCCCCACCCCCCACCCCCCATCACACCTACAAATAGCATGGCAGAGGAAAGACCAGACGCCCTCCAGAGACGCCCTTCAGAGCCGCCCTTCAGAGACGCAGTGGCGCCCCCAGAAATTTTTCATAGGGGGGGGCCAAATGGGGCCACTGAAAATCTTGGGGTGGCACTCCAAAACCAAAAGCCATGACTGTGGCCACCCCTTGGGGGCGCCACTGCAGAGCCGCCCTCCAGAGCCGCGTGTAGCCGGTGGAGTCCGGTACTGTACTTTACTCATGTTCCTACAGAACCCAGGCTGGGTTAGGAGGTGCACACTAGATAAGTAGCGAGAGGGAATCTGGGTGGTGTAGCGGCCTATTCCGTTGCCTACCAACATGGGGATCGCCGGTTCAAATCCCCACCCAGATAGCAAAATTGCTGTGGCCCGGACCCGTCCCACACCCGACACTTCATCCGGCCCACATACCGTGTGGAATGATGGCACTTGGGCGGTCCGCTCCTGTTTGCCAGATCTGGGCCAGAACCAAGCCATAGCAATGCCGCATCTTTGTCAAAGGTGGCCCATATTTGTTTTGTGATATTTGGGCCATATTCACCATTTACCACACGGGGCGCTGCAGGGTCACATCCAGCTTGTCAGGGCCAGAAGAAGGCCATCAGTGCCGCATCATTGCCTGACGTGGCCCACATCCGGATGCTGTCTGGGCGTGTTACCTCCGGCTTGGTCGGGTGTCCCTACAGACACCCGACCAACTGTGGGTGGGAAGCCGGATGTGGTATGTGTCCTGGTCGGTCAGGGTGCCTGTTCAGGGGGGAGGGGGACTGGGGGGGAGTAGCGTGATCCTCCCACGTGCTACGTCCCCCTGGTGAAACTCCTCACTGTCAGGTGAAAAGAAGCGGCTGGTGACTCCACATGTATGGGAGGAGGCATGTGGTAGTCTGCAGCCCTCCCCAGATCGGCGGAGGAGGTGGAGCAGTGATTGGGACGGCTTGGAAGAGTGGGGTAATTGGCTGAGTACAACTGGGGAAAAGAAGGGGGGGAGAGATAAGTAGCGAGGACAGAGAAACAATCGATGAGAGAAAACTGAAAGAAACAAAACTCCTAGAGCAGCCAGTTATACCGAGTAAAACTAGTGTGTTTACAGTGGTTTGGTAAAGCTTGTGTCTCTGTCCAGATCGTCTCCTCCACCTTAATGTCCATATTGTCTCCTCCACCTTAATGTCCAGATTGTCTCTTCCACCTTAATGTCCATATTGTCTCCTCCACCTTAATGTCCATATTGTCTCTTCCACCTTAATGTCCAGATCGTCTCCTCCACCTTAATGTCCATATTGTCTCTTCCACCTTAATGTCCAGATCGTCTCCTCCACCTTAATGTCCATATTGTTTCCTCCACCTTAATGTCCATATTGTCTCTTCCACCTTAATGTCCATATTGTTTCCTCCACCTTAATGTCCATATTGTCTCTTCCACCTTAATGTCCATATTGTCTCTTCCACTTTAATGTCCAGATCGTCTCCTCCACCTTAATGTCCATATTGTCTCTTCCACCTTAATGTCCAGATCGTCTCCTCCACCTTAATGTCCAGATCGTCTCCTCCACCTTATGTCCATATCGTCTCCTCCACTTTAATGTCCAGATCGTCTCCTCCACCTTAATGTCCATATTGTCTCCTCCACCTTAATGTCCATATTGTCTCCTCCACCTTAATGTCCAGATCGTCTCCTCCACCTTAATGTCCATATTGTTTCCTCCACCTTAATGTCCATATTGTCTCTTCCACCTTAATGTCCAGATCGTCTCCTCTACCTTAATGTCCATATTGTCTCCTCCACCTTAATGTCCATATTGTCTCCTCCACCTTAATGTCCAGATCGCCTCCTCCACCTTAATGTCCATATTGTCTCCTCCACCTTAATGTCCAGATCGTCTCCTCCACCTTAATGTCCATATTGTCTCTTCCACCTTAATGTCCATATTGTCTCCTCCACCTTAATGTCCATATTGTCTCTTCCACCTTAATGTCCAGATCGTCTCCTCCACCTTAATGTCCATATTGTCTCTTCCACCTTAATGTCCAGATCGTCTCCTCCACCTTAATGTCCATATTGTCTCTTCCACCTTAATGTCCATATTGTATCCTCCACTTCAATGTCCAGATCGTCTCCTCCACCTTAATGTCCATATTGTCTCCTCCACCTTAATGTCCATATTGTCTCTTCCACCTTAATGTCCAGATCGTCTCCTCCACCTTAATGTCCATATTGTCTCTTCCACCTTAACATCCAGATCGTCTCCTCCACCTTAACGGCCTTTTGCTTAAATACACTGATGCACGAGCTTCCGCTGCAGATCAATACACACTGTCCACTTACTGGACACACACATACACAACTGCCTCATTTGTTTGAGCAAATCTGTGTGTGTGTGTGTGTGTGTGTGTGTGTGTGTGTGTGTGTGTGATTTTGAAACAGGGCCCATTCTCAAGCTGTGCAGTCTTTGTAACTCTGCCATCAACAGTAAGTCACATAGTTAAGCATGTCCCCGACCAAATGAGTGCGCCCGTCCACCACGGACCCCTCAGCGACTCGGTGGTATTGCATGTTTGCATGTGCGTATGAGGACAAACAGAGGGACAGACGCACGCGGAGACACTGGTCGTCTTATCAACACGCTGTCATCTCGGGGACGGCCCACGTGTTGCTGGATGTGTATCTGTGCCAGACGTTGGATGTGTGCATATGGTGGTGTGTGCATGGATCCCCAGGAATGCAAATTCTTCATATAGGGGTGTCCGGGTGGTGTAGCGGTCTATTCTGTTGCCTCCCAACACTGTGTAGTAGAACCTCACTGTGTAGTAGAACCTCACTGTGTAGTAGAACCCCACTGTGTAGTAGAACCTCACTGTGTAGTGGAACCTCACTGTGTAGTAAAACCCCACTGTGTAGTAGAACCTCACTGTGTAGTAGAACCTCACTGTGTAGTAGAACCCCACTGTGTAGTAGAACCTCACTGTGAAGTAAAACCCCACTGTGTAGTAGAACCTCACTGTGTAGTAGAACCCCACTGTGTAGTAGAACCCCACTGTGTAGTAGAACCTCACTGTGTAGTGGAACCTCACTGTGTAGTAAAACCCCACTGTGAAGTAAAACCCCACTGTGTAGTAAAACCCCACTGTGTAGTAGAACCCCACTGTGTAGTAGAACCTCACTGTGTAGTAAAACCCCACTGTGTAGTAGAACCTCACTGTGTAGTAGAACCTCACTGTGTAGTTGAACCCCACTGTGTAGTAAAACCCCACTGTGTAGCAGAACCTCATTGTGTAGTAGAACCCCACTGTGTAGTAGAACCTCACTGTGTAGTAAAACCCCACTGTGTAGTGGAACCCCACTGTGTAGTAGAACCTCACTGTGTAGTGGAACCTCACTGTGTAGTAAAACCCCACTGTGTAGTAGAACCTCACTGTGTAGTAGAACCTCACTGTGTAGTTGAACCCCACTGTGTAGTAAAACCCCACTGTGTAGCAGAACCTCATTGTGTAGTAGAACCCCACTGTGTAGTAGAACCTCACTGTGTAGTAAAACCCCACTGTGTAGTGGAACCCCACTGTGTAGTGGAACCCCACTGTGTAGTAGAACCTCACTGTGTAGTGGAACCTCACTGTGTAGTAAAACCCCACTGTGTAGTAGAACCTCACTGTGTAGTGGAACCTCACGGTGTAGTAGAACCCCAATGTGTAGTAGAACCTCACTGTGTAGTAGAAGCTCACTGTGTAGTAGAACCCCACTGTGTAGTAGAACCTCACTGTGTAGTAGAAGCTCACTGTGTAGTAGAACCCCACTGTGTAGTAGAACCTCACTGTGAAGTAAAACCCCACTGTGTAGTAGAACCTCACTGTGTAGTAGAACCCCACTGTGTAGTAGAACCTCACTGTGTAGTAAAACCCCACTGTGTAGTAGAACCTCACTGTGTAGTGGAACCTCACTGTGTAGTAAAACTCCACTGTGAAGTAAAACCTCACTGTGTAGTAAAACCCCACTGTGTAGTAGAACCTCACTGTGTAGTAGAACCTCACTGTGTAGTTGAACCCCACTGTGTAGTAAAACCCCACTGTGTAGCAGAACCTCATTGTGTAGTAGAACCCCACTGTGTAGTAGAACCTCACTGTGTAGAACCTCACTGTGTAGTAAAACCCCACTGTGTAGTAGAACCTCACTGTGTAGTAAAACCCCACTGTGTAGAACCTCACTGTGTAGTTGAACCCCACTGTGTAGTAAAACCCCACTGTGTAGCAGAACCTCATTGTGTAGTAGAACCTCACTGTGTAGTAAAACCCCACTGTGTAGTAGAACCTCACTGTGTAGTAAAACCCCACTGTGTAGAACCTCACTGTGTAGTAGAGCCCCACTGTGTAGTAGAACCCCACTGTGTAGTAGAACCTCACTGTGTTTTAGAACCTCACTGTGTAGTAGAACCCCACTGTGTAGTAGAACCCCACTGTGTAGTAGAACCCCACTGTGTAGAACCCCACTGTGTAGTAGAACCCCACTTTGTAGTAGAACCCCACTGTGTAGTAGAACCTCACTGTGTAGTAGAACCCCACTGTGTAGTAGAATCTCACGGTGTAGTAGAACCCCGCTGTGTAGTAGAACCTCATTGTGTAGTAGAACCCCACTGTGTAGTAGAACCTCACGGTGTAGTAGAACCCCACTGTGTAGTAGAACCTCTGTGTGAAGTAGAACCTCAGTGTGTAGTAGACCCTCACGGTGTAGTAGAACCCCACTGTGTAGTAGAACCTCAGTGTGTAGTAGAACCTCAGTGTGTAGTAGAACCCCACTGTGTAGTAAAACCTCAGTGTGTAGTAGAACCTCAGTGTGTAGTAGAACCTCAGTGTGCAGTAGAACCTCAGTGCTGGGAAGCCATCTGTAAGCTCGGTAATGTGTTAACCGGACTTTAACTTGGGACAGACAAGAGTGTTAAATTCATACAGTATCTGAGAGAACTAATTGAACCAATTAAGCAAGTGAATATGGATTACAGTGGGACTCTGCACACACACACACACACACACACACACACACACACACACACACACACACACACACACACATACACACACACACACACAGGGATAGATTTGGAGAGCGCTGGCGCGACGCGATAATGATTGTCACTGGAACTGGACGGGGAGGCAAGATGTCGGCTTCCCTCCCGTGTGTCTTCCTGCCGAGGCGTCCTCGCCAGCTCAGCCCGCCATCGCTATTCTGGCCCGCAATTAACTGCGTGCGGGTAAATGAAAAGTCAAGGATAAGTGTTAGAGACTGTTGTGGAACTGCCTCGCACGTACTCTCACCCACCACAAAGACACACAACAGACACACACGCACGCGCACCAGCTAGGGGTAACAAGAGAGCAGATGCCTAAGCAAGTAGGTACACACAAACAGGCAGAAGGAAAGCTGGGGGCCTTGGGTAGGCGGCTCGGCGCTCATTGAAATTCATGCTTTAAATATCTTAATCAGCACGCCCATAAAGCCTCACGATTATAATTGCCCCGCCATGACTATTAATTACATAACCGCCACTGCAGCCACTGCACCCATATGTTCGCTAATAGGAGGGAATAGATTAGAACGGGGAGAGGGGAACACGTTAGAATACAATGGGCTCCGCGGAGCTACACATGTGGAGCTACACATGTGGAGCTACACATGCGGAGCTACACATGTGGGGCTACACATGCGGGGCTACACATGCGGGGCTACACATGCAGAGCTACACATGCGGGGCTACACATGCAGAGCTACACATGCAGAGCTACACATGCGAGCTACATGCCCCCGCTGGCACGTGGCTGCCAGCGGCAGGATTTAGGCCCGCACGGCGCGCAGCACAGAATGACACGTAGCATAAGCTAGCGGCCACGTCCCAGATGGAGCCGTGTACAGCACCACTGTACCGCTGCTTATCGGATGCTGGCTGACTCCTCTGCATATGGCAAGGAGGGACCGTGTCTTGTGACTGAAAGGACCCCATATGGTTTCGTGCAATACTACTTCCTGGAAGAACCGCTTCTTCTTCGCTCGGCACCACGGCCATTATGCAGCAGTGGGGTATTTACATTGTGTTTTATGCACAGTTTCACTCAGGATGAATACCAAACATAGTTGGCGCTGGCTCGCTTTCAAAGGACGGGACAAGGGCATCCGGGTGGCGTAGCGGTCTATTTCATTGCTTACCAACACGGGGATCGCCAGTTCGAATCCCCGTGTTACCACCGGCTCGGTCGGGCGTCCCTACAGACACAAGTGGCCGTGTCTGTGGGTGGGAAGCCGGATGTGGGTATGTGTCCTAGTCGCTGCACCAGCGCCTCCTCTGGTCGGTCTGTCGGGGCGCCTGTTCGAGGGGGGAGGGGGAACATCTTTGAGCTTAGTGTCTCCCTCCGACCATAAGGCTGTGTCACGATCACCGACAATTCCATCCTCCAATCAACCCCCCCCCAGACACTGCCCTCTTTCTTGAATCCATAATATCTACCCTCTCAACTGATTTCAGCTCACTTTCCTCTGATGAAATGATCAACCTCTACAATACCACCATGACCACCTCCCTGAACATCCTCAACCCTGAACAAATAAGGAAAGTCACCTTCCAGCGCTCCTGTCCCTGGTTCACTGATGATCTGCACCGCATGAAGACCCACAATTGCCAGTTGGAGAAGTTATGGAGAAAAGATGCTCTCACTGGCCTTCATAGAACACCCAACTGCCTACGCTGCTGCCTTAAAAGCACCACACTCATCTTACTACTCTACAATAACTGACAATGGCAAAGGCAATCCCAGACCCACATTCTCCACCACCAACTGCCTTCTCAACCCCACCAACTCAGGCCCCCCAGCTGCCTCTCCAGAACTGTGCAACCGTTTTTGTTTTCTTTAAGACTACTGTTACTACTACTACTACTACTACTACTACTACTACTACTACTAGTACTTTCGGCTGCTCTGTTAGGCGTTGCCACAGTGTATCATCCGTTTCTATCTCTTCCTGTCTTCTGCATCTTCCTCTGTCACACCAGCCACCTGCATGTCCTCCCTCACCACATCCATAAACCTCCTCTTTGGCCTTCCTCTTCTCTTCCCTGGCAGCTCCATATTCAGCATCCTTCTCCCAATATACCCAGCATCTCTCCTCCACACATGTCCAAACCATCTCAATATTGCCTCTCTTGCGTTGTCTCCAAACCGTCCAACTTGAGCTGTCCATTTGTTTTCTTTAAGACCAAGGGTGTAAATATCAGAGCCAACACTGTAGCCTCCACAGCAGCTGCAACCCTTTTCAGTGGCTCCACCCTGTGCAGCTTCAAAGATGTTACACCATCTGCACTTTTGGCCCTCATAACAAAATCCAAGCCCACTAGCTGTTCCCTTGACCCCATACCCACTCCCCTGTTGAAAGCCTGCTCACCAACCCTAGTTCAATTCCTCACGACACTCATCAACAAATCATCTCGGAGTGGAGAGGTGCCCATCCATTGCAAAAAAAAAG
Organism: Lampris megalopsis; assembly: GCA_022114975.2. Lineage (NCBI taxonomy): Eukaryota > Metazoa > Chordata > Actinopteri > Lampriformes > Lampridae > Lampris > Lampris megalopsis. The sequence goes on from JAJHIY020000463.1 coordinate 160,557, forward strand.
TAGCTGTCACTCCACTCTTTAAGAAACCAAATCTGGACCAAGAACTCCTGTCCAACTACAGACCAATCTCCAACCTCCCTTTCCTTGCCAAAGCTCTAGAGAAATTCATGACCTCCCAACTCTAGTTACAACTTTGGGAGAATCAACTTTATGAAGCCGTCCAATCGGGTTTCCAGCTGGCACACAGCACAGAAACAGCCCTGATAAAGGTCGCTAACGACCTGTTGATGGCAGCCAACTCCAGGTCACCCAGCATCCTGGTCCTACTCGGGCGCGGCATTCGACACCGTGGACCACAACAACCTCCTTCACTGCCTCAAGACCTACACCATGGTCACCGACATAGCCTTGACATGTGACACTTGATATCTCACCAACCAGAGATATCAAGTGTCACATGTCAAGGCTATGTCAGTGAACCAGAGATATCATGTGTCACCGATGTGTTCTAGGTCAGATGACACTGCAGTGACATGTGGTGTCCCACAGGGGTCAGTGCTTGGGCCCGTTCTGTTTTTAATCTATTTACTCCCACTTGGAAGTATCATCAGACAACATCAACTTCCACTGCTATTCTCACGACACACCAGGTCTACATTAAAATGCAACCCAATCCCACCATCATAATCTCCACCCTCAACACCTGCCTGGAGGACATCCACTCCTGGATGAATAACAACTTCCTCAAGCTCAACAGCAGCAAGGTGGAGGCAATCCTGTTAGACACCACCAAACAAGTCGCCAATGCTGGCAGCATTGGTCCCTCCCTTGATAGTCAACTCATTCCCCCGCTCCCCTGTTGTCACCAATCTTGGTGTTAAATTCGATTCCACACTCTAATTCAAAGCCCATATCAAACACATCTGCAAGATTTCCCTTTTTCACCTTAAAATATAGCCAGACTGAAGCCATCACTTTCAAAGGATGACACCAAACAACTGGTCCATGCACTAATTGTCTCCCGAATTGATTATGGCAATGCACTTCTCTCCAGTCTTCCAGTCAAATCTATCAACCTACTAACCTCGTTCAAAACAGTGCTGCTAGAGTCCTCACTGGCTCAAAAAAGTCAGTTCACATAACCCCCATACTTACCCAACTCCGCTGGCTCCCAGTCCACTACAGGATCCATTTAAATCCTCCTCCTGCCCTACAAAGCCTTAAATGGCCGAAGCCCCAGTTGCCTCAGTGACCTCATCACCACCCGCTAACCCTCACGCTCAGCCATTCCCCACTGCTCCACATCCCCCTTACACACCGCCAGACGATGGGAGACCAAGCATTCTTTTTTTCCTTTTCTCTCCCCAACTGAATTTGGCCTATTACCCCAGTTTTTCGAGCCAACCTGGTCGCTGCTCCACTCCCTCTGCTGATCCAGGGAGGGCCCGACCGACCAGAGGAGGCGCTAGTGCAGCAACCAGGACACATACCCACATCCGGCTTCCCACCCGCAGAAACATGGTCAATTGTGTGTGTAGGGATGCTCAATCAAGCTGTCGGTAACACGCAGATTCGAACCAGTGATCCCCATGTTGGTAGGCAACGGCATAGACCGCCACGCCACCCGGATGCCCAGAGACCAAGCATTCTGCTCTTTTTCCCCACGTCTCTGGAACTCCCTCCGGGACTATGTCAGAACTGCCCCTTCCATCGAGGTTTTGAAACGGGCTTTTAAATCCTTCTTTATCGGCAGGCCTTCTTTTAAGCCTTTTATAGTGGCCCGCCCTTGTTCTAATCCTCTTTTTACTTCATTTTGTTCCATTCTTACTTCATTTTTATTTATAACAGTGGCCCACCCTGGTTTTTATTCCCCCTCTTTTATCTTTTTACTTTTCATTTTATTATATATTTTCTTTTTTTCCTTTCACTATAGTCTTTTATCTGTGAAGCGCTCCGAGATATGTCTCCGCAGATGAGAAACGCTATACAAACTACATTTATTATTATTATTACGAGTACTAGTAGCAGTTCCACTACACGCGTAACCTTTGTGCAATACATGTTAACAAGCAGAATAACACAGCATCATCATGCACATGGTCTCAGCTATGACTTTCTGCTGGAACAGTCTTTCAAAGGAAAACAAATCAGGTGTAAAACTACTGGCTCTACGTCATCAAGTCAGCTCGGCTGTCACTTTATTTTGGCCTGCTGGAGTGTGTCAGTAGGTTAAAATTTAATATTGCAGGCCTACAGCCCACATTTCATTCAGATTTGAGATCATTTTTCAGACCGGTCATTACGGGCACAATCACATGTGTTGATAAGCGGTTCGTATATATATATATCTATACATGTATATAAACTTAGCACAAAAAGTAAGGAAATGTGTGTTGGGTAGATTATGTCTTTGTTGTAACGATGCTTCTTGGCAAGAAATCTTATATCAGGCAGCTGATGGGCAGCACCTGGGGTACCAGAAGCTCAACACAAGAGTCAATAGCAGCAGCAAAATAAGCTGTTTGGCATTGGATTTGGCACATGTTTCATGGGCGCAACCCACATACTCAGCTCCGCTGCTCATCCCACAGATGCATGTTCCTTACACATGTGGCGCCATTTAAAAGGCAAATAAACAGGCTTTCCAACGGTGTAAGATTTACTGCCAAGAAGCATTGTTACAACAAAGACATCATCTACCAAACACACATTTCCTTACTTTTTGTGCTAAGTATACATATATATAAAACTTCATTAAATGACACACTGATCCGTAGGGAAAGTGCTCAACAACAAACATCTCCGAAAGTTCAAATTCGTCCAGCGATCCTCGCAGTGACTTGTGAAATTCTTCCTTCTTTTTCATTTTTTTTAAACATGTTTTCCTTTTCTCAGCGTCCGACTCGTGTTTACGAAAGTGGTCGCACTCTCGCGCAGCCGAGATTGTTCCCCTTCTCCTTCTTCCTCGCAGTGAGCGGGAAGAAGGAGCATGTACTACATAACGACACGGTATCGAAAATGGGAAAAACAACCTGAACCACTTTATTTTTTTTTTAAGTTTTCGTGTGACCATGTGGAGTTGACACACAGGAATTTCCTTTTAGAAGTACGCTGGCACAGTGGTGCACTGGGTAGCGCTGTTGCCTCACAGCAAGAAGGTCCTGGGTTCGAGCCCCGGGGTTGTCCAACCTTGGGTTTCAGCCCAGGTCATCCTCTGTGTTGAGTTTGCATCTTCTCCCCGTGTCTGTGTGGGTTTCCTCCAGATGCTCCTGTTTCCTCCCACAGTCCAAAGACATGTAGGCCAGCTGAATTGGACATACTAAATTGTCCCTAGTGGTGAATGTGTCGGCCCTGCGATGGACTGGCGACCTGTCCAGGTTGTTTCCCCGCCTTTCGCCCAAAAACTGCTGGGATAAGCTCCAACATCCTGAGACCCTAATTAGGATAAGCAGCTTGGAAAATGGATGGATGGAAGTATGTTGGATCCAACAAAGACCGCAACGGCGGAACTGGCGGAAGATGTCTCCACGTCAAAACTGCGGTGAAGGCGGATGAAGGCTGCAACAGAGGGTGGTCCCCAACCGTCTTGGTTCTCCATGCCATTGGCCACCCCCTGCCAAGGACCTTGTGGTGGCTGCAGGCGCATCAGCCACTCCACGTAAAAAGCTGACATGCGCAGGTATCCTCCTATCCTCCCGGCTCCAGGATCGGCCTCTACACCCACCTGAACATCCAGAAGGACCCAGAAGGAGGACAATCGTACTCGACCCCGAGTGACCGCTGATGAGGATGATGATGATGATGATGGGTCAAGAGCAGAACAGTCATAAAAAAATATATATTAAAAAAGAGAAACTGCAGGATTGCCGGCCAGGCATGAGGCTCTAGAGGCGAGAGGCCCTGTGCGGTCACACACTTCACACAGCCCGTGCAACGGATCTGCACAGAGTCATGACAAAGATTTTTGGCTTGATGACTCACTTGATGTCCAAGCCAGGGGTAAGAAAAGCCTCCAAAAATACACTGCTGACACTTGACTCTGGGTAACGTTAGCATGGAGAAATAAAAGTGTTTCCATCACACTAATGTGGGAAGATGGCTGCAGATGCCCCTCGACCGTAGGGCTTGGGTGTGCAGTTTGAACACCCAGGGAACAAGAGAATTGTTTTAGGCCTCTCGGTTTGCTCGGGACCAGGTGTACAGAGAGTAAATTACTGAACCAGGAAGTATGAGCTACACTTTACAAGAATCCTGTGAGGACTCAAGCCTCACTTTAACAATAAAAACAGGACTGGGGGTGGAGCTGGGGTACCCGGGTGGTAAACAAAGCGAGAGACGCTGTAAAGAAAACGAGCTGTATTGAATCGAAGCCAAAAAAAGTTCAGGCATAATTCCTGCTAGGTGTCTTATTTCTTTCGGATGTTGTTGGGACTGAAATAACTCCCAACAAAGCAAAGCAGATATGGGCTTCCAGGTGGCGTGGCGGTCTATTACACTGCCTACCAACACGGGGATCGCCGGTTCGAGTCCCCGTGTTACCTCCGGCTTGGTCAGGTGTTCCTACAGACACAACTGGCCATGTCTGCAGGTGGGAAGCCCGATGTGGGTGTGTGTCCTGGTCACTACACTAGCGCCTCCTCTGGTCGGTCGCGGCGCCTGTTTGTGGGGAGGGGGAACTGGGGGGAATAGTGTGATCCTCCCATGCACTACGTCCCCCTGGGGAAACTCCTCACTGTCAGGTGAAAAGAAGCGGCTGGTGACTCCACATGTATGGGAGGAGGCATGTGGTAGTCTGCAGCACCTCCCCGGATCAGCAGAGGGGGCGGAGCAGAGACCGGGACGGCTCGGAAGACTGGGGTAACTGGCCAAGTGCAACTGGGGAGAAAAAAAGGGGGGGGGTCAAAAAAAAAGAAGAGCAAAGCAGATGATTTTGTGAGAAGTGGGCTATGGAGAAAGATGACCAAGTTAGTGTCAGGTCATGTGATCCTGCAGCACAGATGAAGTCACATGGTTATCGACGCCTCTCCGGCTGGGGAATGAGGCTGATCTCTGCAGAACATCACAGGGTTCGTGTCCTTTTCCTCGTTCCTGCACCCGGCAGTATATCTATTATCTCTACATCTTCTTATGTACACTTCTGAGGTTCTCCTGCGCTCTATTTTGAGAGGAAGTAATTAAATCCTGTGAATACTTTAAAAGTCTTAAACAGACAATATGGTAATGACCGCCTCATTCTTCATTCCATGAAACAGCCCACGTGCCTTCTATTCTGCTGCTGCGGCTGCTGCTCACACATCTTATTACAACTCATTACAACTTCCCACAGCCCTCAGCCAAGCTTCCCCACCATCTGTGTGTGTGTCCGTCTGTGTGTGTGTCCTTCTCTGTGTGTGTGTGTGTCCCTCTGTGTGTGTGTGTGTGGGTGTGCGCGCCTGTGTGTGTGTCTTTCTCTCTCTCTCCGTGTGTCCCTCTGTGTCCTCTCTCTCTATGTCCTCTCTCTCTATGTCCTCTCTTTCTCTCTCTCTCCGTGTGTGTCCCTCTGTGTCCTCTCTCTCTATGTCCTCTCTCTCGCTCTCTCTGTGCACGTGTCCCTCTCTTGCTCTCTGCCTCCTCACACTCTGTCATTATCACCATCTCCTCCCTTTCCCTCCCCCTCCCCCCCTCTCATCTGCACTCATCTGAGTCTTGACTGCCATGTTGTCTTCCTACATCCTGATCACAGTGATGAAACATCTTCAGTGAGATGATTTCCCAACATGCAGCAGACCACGAGCACGGTGGACCACGAGCATGGAGGACCACGAGCATGGTGGACCACGAGCATGGTGGACCACGAGCACGGAGGACCACGAGCACGGAGGACCATGAGCACACGGAGGACAACGAGCACGGTGGACCACGAGCACGGAGGACCACGAGCACGAAGGACCACGAGCACGGAGGACCACGAGCACGGTGGACCACGAGCACGGAGGACCACGAGCACGAAGGACCACGAGCACGGAGGACCACGAGCACGGAGGACCACAAGCATGGAGGACCATGAGCACGGAGGACCATGAGCATGGGGAGGACCACGAGCATGGAGGACCACGAGCACGGAGGACCACGAGCACGGAGGACCATGAGCATGGGGAGGACCACGAGCATGGAGGACCACGAGCACGGAGGACCACGAGCACGGAGGACCACAAGCATGGAGGACCATGAGCACAGCGGACCATGAGCACACAGAGGACCACGAGCACAGCGGACCACGAGCACGGAGGACCACGAGCATGGAGGACCACGAGCACGGAGGACCACGAGCACGGAGGACCACGAGCACGAAGGACCACGAGCATGGAGGACCACGAGCACGGAGGACCACGAGCATGGAGGACCACGAGCACGAAGGACCACGAGCACGGGGGACCACGAGCACGGAGGACCACGAGCACGGAGGATCACGAGCATGGAGGACCACGAGCACGGAGGACCACGAGCATGGAGGACCACGAGCACGGAGGACCACGAGCACGGAGGATCACGAGCATGGTGGACCACGAGCACGGAGGATCACGAGCACGGAGGACCACGAGCACGAAGGACCACGAGCACGGAGGACCACGAGCACGAAGGACCACGAGCACGGAGGACCACGAGCACGGAGGATCACGAGCATGGTGGACCACGAGCACGAAGGACCACGAGCATGGAGGACCACGAGCTTGGAGGACCATGAGCATGGGGAGGACCACGAGCACGGAGGACCACGAGCACGGAGGACCATGAGCACACAGAGGACCACGAGCACAGAGGACCACGAGCACACGGAAGACCACAAGCACAGAGGACCACGAGCACAGAGGACCACGAGCACAGAGGACCACGAGCACAGAGGACCACGAGCACGGAGGACCACGAGCACAGAGGACCACGAGCACGGAGGACCACGAGCATGGAGGACCACGACCATGGGGAGGACCACGAGCACGGAGGACCACGAGCATGGAGGCTGCACTGTCCCCCATGTGGCGGGGAAGGAGGGAAAATTACAAACAGGAGGTGGAAAACAAATGGAGGAGTCAAATCACAAAACGACGACTCGAGCGCCGTCCACTCTTACTTTCATGAAGAGGCGGGCACACCCCCTGCATCAGACTAGTAACTCCCCACCAAATAATAACGCTGGGAAATAATGATGATGCCTAGCAGTCTGCTGTCCTCCCCGAGGGGAGGCGAGATGCAGCCGAGGCGGCCCTGTGCTGCTGCGGGCCGCAGCATCGAGCTGTCGTGTCCACCTGCTTCCCCGGCCCATTATAGAGACGTCAGGGGAGTAACGCAGGCCGACAGAGACAAACAGGTCACCCTCACCCGGGCTGGAGGATAAATGATCTCCCCTCTGCTCCGGCTCTACCGCCCCCCCCCCTCTCTCTCACTCCTCCGACCCTGGCATCCTCCGCTCCGGCTCTACCGCCCCCCCCCCTCTCTCTCTCGCTCCTCCGACCCCGGCATCCTCTGTTCCGGCTCTACCGCCCCCCTCTCTCTCTCTCCTCCTCCTCCGACCCTGGCATCCTCCGCTCCGGCTCTACCGCCCCCCCCCCTCTCTCCTCCTCCTCCGACCCTGGCATCCTCCGCTCCGGCTCTACCGCCCCCCTCTCTCTCTCTCGCTCCTCCGACCCCGGCATCCTCCGCTCCGGCTCTACCGCCCCTCTCTCTCTCTCTCCTCCGACCCCGGCATCCTCTGTTCCGGCTCTACCGCCTCTCTCTCTCTCTCGCTCTCTCTCTCTCCTCCGACCCCGGCATCCTCCGCTCCGACTCTACCGCTCCTCTATTCTTTCTCTCCTCCGACCCCGGCATCCTGTTCCGGCTCTACCGCCTCTCTCTCTCTCTCTCTCGCTCTCTCTCTCTCCTCCGACCCCGGCATCCTCTGTTCCGGCTCTACCGCCTCTCTCTCTCTCTCTCTCGCTCTCTCTCCTCCGACCCCGGCATCCTCCACTCCGGCTCTACCGCCCCTCTCTCTCTCTCTCCTCCGACCCCGGCATCCTCTGTTCCGGCTCTACCGCCCCTCTCTCTCTCTCGCTCTCTCTCTCTCCTCCGACCCCGGCATCCTCCGCTCCGGCTCTACCGCCCCTCCCCTCTCTCTCCTCCGACCCCGATATCCTATCTCCATCTCAACGTCAGCCCTCTTTTCTTTTCTCCAGCCCATCCCTTTTGTCTCCCTCCATCCTCTGTTCACTCCATGGTACACATTCATGCCCCCTTCCCCACACACACACACACACACACACACTACTCCCACTAACCCAACCCCATTTTCCCGCTCTCCTCCACATGCTGACAATAAATATTAAAAAGAGAGTTGTGTGTGCGGGTGGAGATGGGTTGGGCGGGGGTTGGGGGGGGGAGTCGGGGGAGAGAGAGAAGGACATCTTGTACAATGACCTTACTCACAAACGTTGCTGCGTGTACAGCATGCATGTCCTTGTTGCAACACTGGAACAACTCACAGCCCCTCAAACAAACGCTACGTAACTGCCCCCCCTCCCCACACACACACACACACACATCATGTCACCCTATAATTCTGCAGAGCCCTCATTGACTACAGTCATTTCCGAGCCCTTGAACCGTACCTTAACCCTTACCCTACCCATCCATCCACCCATCCATCATCCAAACCACTTATCCTGCTCTCAGGGTGGCGGGCATGCTGCAGCCTATCCCAGCAGCCATTGGGCAGCAGGCGGGGAGACACCCTGGACAGGCCGCCAGGCCATCACAGGAGTTTTTAACCATAAAACGTGGTTAAACATAACTACACATGGAATAAGACACGGCGAAACCAAATATACACAAGATAGCAAGACCAAAGACATGCAACTCTGTTTAAATAATTACCAAGCTTTACGCCTAACCCTGACCCCTGACCTTAAACCTGACCCTAACCTAATGCTAATCCTAATCCTGATGCTAACCTTAACCCTGACCTTAACCTAATGCTAACCTTAACCCTGACCTTAACCTAATGCTAACCTTAACCCCAACCCTGACCTTAACCTGACCCTGATGCTAACCATAACCTAATCCTAATCCTGATGCTAACCTTAACCCCGATTTTAACCTAATCCTAATGCTAACCTTAACCCTGATTTAACCTAATCCTAATCCTGATGCTAACCTTAACCCTGATTTTAACCTAATCCTAATGCCAACCTTAACCCTGATTTAACCTAATCCTAATCCTGATACTAACCTTAACGCTGACCTTAACCCAGTCCTGATGCTAACCTTAACCCCGACTTTAACCTAATCCTAATCCTGATGCTAACCTTAACTCTGACCTTAACCTGACCCTGATGCTAACCTTAACCCTGACCTTAACCTGACCCTGATGCTAACCATAACCCTGACTTTAACCTAATCCTGATACTAACCTTAACCCTGACCTTAACCTGACCCTGATGCTAATCATAACCTAATCCTAATCCTGATGCTAACCTTAACCCTGATTTTAACCTAATCCTAATCCTGATGCTAACCTTAACGCTGACCTTAACCCAGTCCTGATGCTAACCTTAACCCTGATTTTAACCTAATCCTAATCCTGATGCTAACCTTAACGCTGACCTTAACCTAATCCTGATGCCAACCTTAACCCTGGGACACCACAACCACAACCCAAGTCCAACACAACCACAACCCAAGTCCAGACCATAAAATAGACCCTTTTCTTCATGGGGACCCATAAAATGTCTCCACAAGGTAGGTGGTTTCTGGTTTTTCTATCCTAATGGGGACATTTGGTTCCCATTAGGATAGAAAAACCTGGTGTGTACACACACGCACACACATGCATATACACATATAACACTGACACACACACACACAAACCCACACAAACCATAATCTCTCTCTGTGCCTCCCTCTCTCTAAAAAAGCTTATAATTCCACATCCAGAAGCTCCATATGCAAGTGAGCACGCACAGCCGCATGCAAACACGCACACACACAAATATAAACACACAGTCTCTCTTACAGTTTCTTCCTATAGGTGGTCTTGTGTGCTCATTAGCTCTGACCTACAGGTCCACCGAGCCACACCTACACAACATATGGCCAGCATCACGTAGTCACGTGGTAAAGCCGTGACGCCTGGTCTGACCGAGCCTTCTCACGCCTTACTCACTCGCCAGGAAGGACGGCGGGGGACAATACGCCTTCGCCGTCCTCCTCTGTAACTGTCATAAATAGGGACAGATGATGCCAGACCCTGCTGCCGATGCTTCTTTTAAGAGGCCCCAGAACACCTGCATTTTACCTTCACATGGGGCAGGTAGGGGTCACGCTTTCAGCTCTGGGTTAAAAGCAGGTGTATGCGGTGTACACACAGCCTACACATGTGACCTCATCTGCTGCCATATGATCACGTGCGTATATGGACTTTGGATGCACGTGAGTGTGTGTGTGTGTGTGTGTGTGTGTGTGTGTGTGTGTGTGTGTGTGTGTAAGTATGCTGTGATGGCATAAATCCTTGGGAGCTGAGTAGAGGGCTGTTGCCGCTCTCCCCATTCGTCTCTGTCTGCGGGGGTGAGGTACTTTACGCTGGTGGGTGGGTGGAGGTGGCGGGGGGAGAGGGCGAAGCGGGTCGACTGAAAAAGTGATCCATGCTACAGTTTAGCGGTGTGGGACGGACACGAAAATAAATGCTGCAGCATCCCAATGCAGCCTGCAGATCACGCAAATACAGTATGTGGAGAGCCGAGGGAACAGGGGTGTGTGGAAGCCTTCGACTCACTTAATCCACATCTCTGGAGGGCCGGTTACTCACTACTTAAGATGTGCCTCTGTGAAATAGACTCTTACCCGCTGCTGGATAATAACGCTTCCTACAGGACGCGCCTGCAGTGCATGCAGCCAGCCCATCTTCTGCAGCACATGTATGAATGAAGGCAGTTCAGGGGAAGGCTCGGTACTCAGTGGTATGCTACCCGTTTGGCTTCACACTTAACAAAGACACACAAAGCCTTTACCAAATAGTGTTTTCCTGTTTCATTTAAAACACTCTTGAAAACTAAAGTTCCCCAGCTGAACTTTAAATCAACCCCTTGTGTTTCTTGTACTTGCTCTTTTCTCTGTTTTTCTCATTCAATTCTCATTTTGCTATTTTATCTACTACTACTGCTTTCAGCTGCTCCCGTTAGGGGGCGCCACAGCAGATCGTTTGTTTCCATCTCTTCCTGTCTTCTGCCTCTCCCCTCTGTCACACCAGCCACCTGCATGTCCTCCCTCACCACATCCATAAACCTCCTCTTTGGTCTTCCTCTTCCCTGGCATCTCATCTTTTCCTTTATGGTGTTCTGTAGTGTATTTCGTTAGTAAGGGGTTTCCCTTTCCCCTTCCTGAGCCACCGGGTGGTTTGCCAGAACTTCCTTGACGCCAACTGAAAGTCCTCCTCCATAGCCCCGCCGAACTCCTCCCACGCCCGAGTTTTTGCTTCCGTGACCGCCAAAGCCGCAGCCCTTCTGGCCTCCTGATTCCTGCCTGCTGCTTCAGGAGACCCCTGGGCCAACCAAGCCCGAAAGGCCTCCTTCTTCAGCCTGACGGCTTCCTTCACTGCCGGTGTCCACCAGCGGGTTCTTCGGTTGCCACCTCGACTGGCACCGATGACCTTATGACCACAGCTCCTACCTGCCACTTCTGCCAACAGAGGCTTTGAACATGGACCATTTTCACATGTTTGAACATTCTGAACAGGGCTTGACTCAGGCCGTGTTCAGCAGGGGAGGGGAACTCCTGACCCGGACTGGGGATGTTGTCGGGCGGTGGACAGAACACTTTGAGGAGCTCCTGAACCCAGATAACACGTCCTCCGTGGAGGAGGTGGCGTCTGAAGACTCAGGAGAAGCCCCACCCCATATCCCTGGCAGAGGTCTCTGAGGTAGATAAGAAGCTCCTCGGGGGCAAGGCGCTGGGTGTGGATGAGATTCGCCCGGAGATGCGCTCTTTTTTGAGGAAGAGGACAAGTGAAAAATAAGTAAATGAGGGATTACACCACATTATTAGTAATAGGGCACACGGTGGCCCAGTAGTTAGCACTGTTGCCTCACAGCAAGGAGGTCCTGGGTTTGAATGCCAGGACGTCCCAGGTCCTTTCTGTGTGGAGTTTGCATGTTCTCCCCGTATCTGCGTGGGTTTCCTCCGGGTGCTCCGGTTTCCTCCCACCATTAAAAAGACATGCGTGTTAGGGTTAATACTCCTGCCTGTGCCCCTGAGCAAGGCAATGGAAAGAAGACCTGGAGTTGGTCCCCGGGTGCTGCAGCTGCCCACTGCTCCTACACAATATTAGGGGTGTAAGAAAATATCGATACACTCGAGTATGGCGATATTATCTTTTGTGATACTGTACCCACTCTCAAAACCACTATACCGATTTTTAATTGTTTACATGTAAAGGTTCGTGACAGACAATTTGTGCTGTGTGTAACCCCACGACTGCTAGATAACAGTGTTGTACTCTATCTTCAGCCATTTGACTCTTCCACCCCAACACAACAATGTAAAATGAGAAAGGAAGTAGCATAAGCACAAAGAACACAGGCCTATGAAATCACAGTATATCACGATATATTGAATCGTAACCCCTGTATCGTGATACGTATCATATCGCCAGATTCTCACCAATACACAACCCTATTCAACATCCAACCATGCTGGAGCCTATCCCAGCAGTCATTGGGTGGCAGGTGGGGAGACACCCTGAACAGGCCACCAGTCCATCACAGGACCACTACCAATACATTCACACCTGGGGACCATTTAGCATGGCCGAGTCACCTGACCTACATATCTTTGGACTGTGGGAGGACACCGGAGCACTTGGGGTTCGAACCCAGGGCCTTCATGCTGTGAGGTGACCACCTCCAATACAATAGGATGGGTTAAATGCACAGAAAACATTCGATGTAACTATGCAATTCGTTGTAAGAATACAATGACAAAATAAAGTGGCTTTCTTCTTCTAAGAATGGATTAAATCTATATAGCGCATTATCTAGACACCCAAAGCGCTTCACAGTCAAGGGAGGAGTTCACCTCAACCACCACCAATGTGTAGCACCCACCTGGGTGATGCACGGCAGCCATTTTGCACCGGAACACTCATCACACATCAGCTTGAGGTGGAGAGGGAGGAATCATTGAGCCAATTATATGGGGGGATAATTAGGTGGCCAGATGGAGAAAGCCAGGTTGGGAATTTTGCCAGGACACCAGGGGACCCCCTACTTTTTGCGATAATTGCCATGGGACCTTTAATGACCACAGTGAGTCAGGACCTTGGTTTAACATCTCATCCAAAGGACAGCACCTTCTACAGCACAGTGTCCCCGTCGCTGCACTGGGATATTGGAGTTTTCTCATTTTATTTTTTGCTGTTTTTTATTAGGGCCAGAGAAAGACTGCCCCCTGCTGGCCCACCAAAGCCTCACTTCCAGCAGCAACTCAGTTTTCCCCAGGAGGTCTCTCGTCCGAGTACTAGCCAAGCCCATACCTGCTTAGCTCCCGTCATTCGGCAGAGCCAGGGAACATGTTGGTATGGCTACCGGCAAGTATTGTATTATCATAAGGACTGAACTGCGATACACATTGGGTTATACGTACATCGGTCAGACTGTGTAGTAGGAGTCCACACTGACTGCTTAGACTAGTCAAGCTAACGACGTGAAGGAGAAACAATTCAAAGGCTGAATGGGGTCCTAAGTACAAATCATGCCTCATGTTGCATTCCTCATCCCTCCCATCAATTTGGACTACAGAGTTTTCCTGAGACTGTATGGATGGGAGAGACAGACAGACGGAGAGACTGCTGGCCTGTGTGGGCCTCCCGTTGGAGGAAAGGGGGTCATGCATGGCTGGCTTGGTTGTTAAGGTACGGGGAGCAGAGCCTCTCCTGACAGCCATCCACTAGCTTGCCATGGCGCAAGATTTGGTTCTGGTTTCTGAGATTAGCCCAACCATGGCAATCTCTCCTTGGAAGCATTCTGGAGGGCTTAGAAAGCCAACCATGAAGCTACAGTAACACAACCGAGGAAGGGACAGAGCCACACCGAATGTTTCTTTTTTCCCACAAACCCACATACAGCCACTCAAAAATCACAAAGCGGCAGTGCTGCATGACAGCCGACACGTGCACATCAGCCAAGAGATTTACTGTGTGTTGACTGGAAAGGGAATTCAGCATAGCCCATCATGGTATTTGAAGAAAACACTTTTTCCAGTCCACTGAATGACCTACTCTGAAAGGGCAGCGTTATACAACAAGTGTTTGAAAACGCAGTCGGTACACAAACTCCCAGTTAGTTACAGAATAGGTTTTAAAGTGCTGCCACTTGTCTACAAATCACTGAATGGTGTAGGCCCAGAATACATCACTGACATGCTTGAGGGGTATAAACCGGGTAGGGCTCGAAGAGCCATGGACTCAGGTCAGTTAGTTCAGCCCAGAGTCCAGACCAAACATGGTGAAGCAGCGTTTCGCCGTAATGCTGCAGGCAACTGGAACAAACTAACTGGAAGCCAGTGTAAAGATTTCAGGATTGGATCCACTAGCGCCTCCTCTGGTCGGTTGGGGCGCCTGTTGAGGGGGAAGGGGGAACTGGGGGGAATAGTGGGATCCTCCCACGTGCTACGTCCCCCGGGTGAAACTCCTCACTGTCAGGTGAAAAGAAGCAGCTGGCGACTCCACAACAGCATTTAAACACATCAATCATAACAATTTTAACACTAACACCAACAGTCCCCGCCCTGTGATGGCCTGGCGGCCTGTCCAGGGTGTCTCCCCGCCTGCCGCCCAGCATCCCCGTGACCCTGAGAGCAGGATAAGCGGTGTGGATAATGGATGGATGGATGGATGGACGGTACACAAACTAGTAAGACATCAACAAAACGAGGTAATGTTCCAACTGCTCCTTTAAGTTAATTCCTTTAACATGACGTGGAAGAGACATTCCACTGGGCACACATGGCTGGAACGGATCAATGAGACATGAAATCGTACCTTGAGCACACATGGAATTAAACATGTGCACGCCTGCATGTGTGCAAATACTGATAGGCACACAGGTACAGCAACAGACAATGGCACACACACACACACGTGATGAGTTCACTCTAATCTGTGTGTGCATGCCCATATACAGTCCATATGGGACGAGGATCCAGGGGCTGATTAATCCCCCCCACCCGGCGAGTACTACTCCTACGGTGTGTGTATGACCTTGTAGGGACGTGAGCCCTGATATCCTCATTAACATGGATGACGCATGGCCAGAGGATGCAAACACCGAGCACCTCGCCCTGCTTACCTGTAAAACCCAGAGGTGTTTACATGCATACACAACATGACAAAACTCCCACGTGAACGCACGCTGCAAAAGCCAAGCCGAGCATGCAAAAACACCCTGCATCTATTTTTCATTTCCACGATGGTATCAGCTAGAGGCAAGGTTGGGCTACGCTGTGACTGTACGGAGGGTGAGTGGGTGAGGTGGGCTGTCATTGACATGAGGCTCCAACCACTGAGTCTGTACTAAAAAGTACAGAAAAGACCCAGCGGGGAGGCACACACAAGAAAGAAAGGTGTGTGTGTGTGTGTGTGTGTGTATGTGTGTGTGTGTGTGTGTGTGCTTATGCTGCACTATTGGGAGCGTACACACATGCTGACAGGCAGACAATCCATCACGTACAAACACTGCCATCTTGGGACTTATGGATACAGACACTGGCATTTCTGGCTTTAGTTCAGAGGTTGAAAAGTTTTTTGTACCCCCCCCCCCATTTTTCTCCCCAATTGTCCCTGGCCAATCATCTCACTCTTTCGAGCCGTCCCGGTCACTGCTCCACCCGCTCTGCCGATCCAGGAAGGGCTGCAGACTACCACCCCAGCCCACATACTGCGTGGAATGATGGCACTTGGACGGTCCACTCCTGTTTGCCAGATCTGGGCCCAGAACCAACCCTAAGCGATGCTGCATGTGCCACATATTTGCCAAAGGTGGCCCATATTTGTTTTGTGATATTTGTGACATTTACCACACGGGCCACTTCAGGGTCACATCCAGATTACATGTTGCCGAGAGCACCGCAACTTTGCCAAAAAAGGCCCACATTTGATTTGGCATATTTGGGCCATATTTGCTTTCATACATGTGGGCCACTTCAAGGCTCACACCCATATTGTCAGGGCCAGAAGAAGGCCATCAGTGCCGCATTATTGCCTGAAGTGGCCCACATCCGGATGCTATCTGGGACATGCCTCCTCTGATACATGTGGAGTTGCCAGCCACTTTTTTTCACCTGACAGTGAGGAGTTTCACCAAGGGGACTTAGTGCATGGGACGATCACGCTAATCCCCCTAGTCCCCCCCCCCGGCACCCCAACCGACCAGAGGAGGTGGTTGTGCAGCGACCAGGACACTTACCCACATCTGGCTTCCCACCCGCAGACACTGCCAATTGTGTCTGTAGGGACGCCCAACCAAGCCGGAGGTAACACAGGGATTCGAACCGGCGATCCCTATGTCCGTAGGCAACGTAATAGACCACTGGCCTACCCGGATTCCTGAGGTTGAAAAGTTTGTACAATGGTGTGATGATCATCATCTCATTGTAAACACAAAGAAAACAGAAGAAATTATTTTTGATCCAGGATGTCTGCAGGATCATTCTCCACTACTGATCCATCATGCTTGTATTACCTGGGTTCATTCTTACAAATACTTGGTTGTACATATTGACTGCAATCTGTCTTGGACTGTCCCTGTGAATTCTGTATGTAGTAGGATCCAACAGAAACTCTACTTTTTGCACAGACTCAGGGTGTTTGGGGTTGGACAGAGGGTAATGATGTTATGTTATCATGCTGAGACAGAGAACATATTACATTAGGGAATCTCAGCTTGGTTTGGTCACATATCAGTTAAGTTAAAATCACACATGAACAGACTGGTCCACACTGCAATGAAAGTGATGGGGGTGAGGGGGCATCCCTGCCTCCAAATGCTCTTTGAGAAGACAGTAGCTAAACATGCTAGGAATATTAGTGCTGACCCCTCTCATGTCCTGTATTCAGAATACTGCTCCCATCAAGTAGACGCTACAGGGTTCCAGTTAAATACAGGAAAAGAGACCTGACCCAGTATAAAAACTCTTTCATCTCTTTATCAGTGGATCTCTTACACCCAGAACATAAGGAGGGGGTGAAATGAGGGGCTGTGTTACACATATATGAATGCACTTTATGTCTGATACTGCTCTATAATGTATGTATTAATATGTGGCAGCCTTCACGTCCAAGACAAATTTCCCCCGGGACACATAAAGTAATCTTGAATCGTGTACTCACATTGCACTCGTGATAAGAATTTTCTGTGGTCTATTTGTTGGTAATTAGCTTTTTTTAAAATAATAACTCAAAAGGCAGGTAAAGATGGAACTGGGCGTCCGGTTGGCGTGGCGGTCTATTCTGCTGCCTATCAACACGGGGATCGCTGGTTCGAAATCCCGTGTTACCTCCGGCTTGGTCGGGCATTCCTACAGACGCAATTGGCCATGTCTGCGGCTGGGAAGCCAGATGTTGGTATGTGTCCTGGTCGCTGCACTAGCGCCTCCTCTGGTCGGTCAGAGCGCCTGTTTGGGGGGGAGGGGGAACTTGGGGGAATAGCGTGATCCTCCCACGTGCTACGTCCCCCCTGGTGAAACTCCTCACTGTCAGGTGAAAAAGAAGCAACTGGCAACTCCACATGTATCGGAGGAGGTATGTGGTAGTCTGCAGCCCTCCCCGGATCAGCGGGGGGGGGGGGGCAGTGACTGGGTTGGCTCGGAAAAGTGGGGTAATTGGCCGGGTACAATTAGCGAGAAAAAAATCCAAAAAAAGAAAAATAAGACGTAACTAATTGGTGATATAACAAAATATCTAAAAGCAAAAGAATGAAGGTGAAGGGAAACTTGTGTTAGTATTTAACGGTGTCCAAATGAAGGATTTTGTTCGTCGAATCTTGGCGCCAAATATCATTTTATATCCTTCCTTTTGTCACAATACGAGCAGGAAAAAAAGATTGTCCACCTGGCTTGGTGATTTTTATTTTCTTTAGCCAAAAACAAAATGTATTTCCAGTCATCTGCTTGACAGGAAAGGTCTACGCTGATGGATATTTAGATAACCCTTGCTCAACCCTTGGGCAGCATGGTGGCCCAGTGGTTAGCACTGTTGCCTCACAGCAAGAAGGTCCTGGGTTCGAACCCTAATCCGTCCCAGATCTTTCCTGTGTGGAGTTTGCATGTTCTCTCCGTGTCTGTGTGGGTTTCCTCCGGGTGCTCCCGTTTCCTCCCCTCATCAAAAAGACATGCATGTTAGGGTTAATCCTCCTGCCTGTGTCCCTGAGCAAGGCAATGGAAAGAAGAACTGGAGTTGGTCCCTGGGCGCTGCAGCTGCCCACTGCGCCTATACAATACGATGGGTTAAATGCAGAGAACATTTCATTGTGAGAACACAATGTCAAATTTCATTTCACTGGCTGGTGTTGCCCTGTCTCCAGCTGGGGTAAGTAGCTGGGGCATACGAACAGAAAACATGCCGCATTATGAAACCACAGCTTACGTGAAATATCAAATTGAAAAATCCTATCACTCATTCTGTCACCATTCTGCATTCTGCTCGATTACCCCCTCTCTCACACGAGTCTTAACAACATGAAAGCTCTCTGCCATGATTGGAAAGGAACTGATATTCATACAGCAAATATTCGTTATAACCGATTCGTCTCATTTGGAGGGCCGGGACTTTACAACGTGTGTTGGACGGCTCAAGTGAAAGGATGTGGTCTCGTCCCACAGAGAGACAGACTCTGTTTGAAGTCTTGGCTATGCAGCGGAAAACATTATAGCCAAGAGGAGTAGCCATTGGTGAAGGCATTAGGCCAGTGTTTCTCAACCCAGTCCTCAAGGAACCCCTATCCTGCAGATTTTCTTTGCAACCCTGAATAGGTACCTGTTTGTAGTTATTCAACCAATCAGCAATGAATTTTGTCAGATGTTGCACATCTTGCATAATTAAGTGCTGCGAGATGATTGGTCGAGTAAGTACAAGCAGGGCTACCTATGCAGGGTTACAATGAAAATCTGCAGGATAGGGGTTCCTTGAGGACTGGGTTGAGAAACACTGCATTAGGCCATAGGTGAAAGTAAAGAAAAACTTAAAAGTTACAGTCACTGTATAATCTACATGGCTGTTGTTTACTGGTTGGCACAACACATGTCCAAGCAGAAAAGTACAAGTAGCAGCTTCGTGATTATTTATTCTAGTCTAATTCTAATCCTAACCATTAATTCTATAGTCATGAAATTGTCAAGCAAGGAATTGAGCAAGGTATACTTTTCCATAAGTCTAAGGTTATTTTCCCAAATTGTACCACGCTGTGTGGAGAAGAGCGTCAGGAGTGATTTGTGACAGAAGGGTACCAGCAAGAGTTAAAGGGAAGGTTTACAAGATGGTTGTGAGACCAGCTATGTTGTATGGTTTGGAGACGGTGGCACTGAGGAAAAGACAGGAGGCGGAGCTGGAGGTGGCAGAGTTGAAGATGCTAAGGCCTAAGACTTTCATTGGGAGTGATGAAGAAGGACAGGATTAGGAACGAGTATATTAGAGGGACTGCTCAGGTTGGACGGTTTAGAGACAAAGCAAGAGAGACAAGATTGAGATGGTTTGGACACGTGTGGAGGAGAGATGCTGGGTATACTGGGAGAAGGATGCTGAATATGGAGCTGCCAGGGAAGAGGAGAAGAGGAAGACCAAAGAGGAGGTTTATGGATTGGTGAGGGAGGACATGCAGGTGGCTGGTGGGACAGAGGAGGACGCAGAGGACAGGAAGAGATAGAAATGGGTGATCCGCTGTGGTGACTCCTAACGGGAGCAGCCGAAAGTAGTAGTAGTAGTAGTAGTAGTAGTAGTACCATGCTACATGTCAGCAGCACTGAGGAGACGTTTTGGACCAGTATCAAGAAGCATTGCAGAAGCACATAATTATGCACTCTTCCATTATAAAGAAACTCTCAACACTGGGCATAAAATTTTCAGAAGAGCCCCACGGCCCTCCGTAGGGTAGAATATATACATATAGTATATATGACCTTGATCAGTAAAATGGCTCGCATATACATTCTAAACATCCTCCTTTGCTTAGGCACAGTAACTTCATGAAGTTTAAGGTCTCCTTCCAGTCATGGTTTAAGACATATAAAATGCTCTGCTTGTCTGATGTGTACTTTTATGCAAAATAAGTTCAATTATCTTGTTAGAATCCTTGAAATCAAATCAACTCCTCACTCATAAAAAAAAAAAATTCCAGAATATATGAATATGCAAATTATCCCCGCCCTTAATTTAAATCTCCCCCACCCCCGGCAAGTGGTAATATTGGAGGAGTTCAGCCGTACGACACGGAAACCAATTCCGAAGAAGAGCAAATTGGACGACAGGGTCGCGCCTAAGTGGATGTACCAGAGTGGTCATGTATTCTATGTATCGCTCTGTACAATATTAGAAACGCAACGGTGATGGATAACATGAGCCTCCGGCTTGACTACGTTATCAATCAGCTAATAATGTGTTGCTAATGTTAGATAAATCTTGGTCCCGCTCACCAGCTCTGACAAGCTATCTAGCTTGTAAAGATAAATACTCAGATGTGCCGCCAGGAATAAACACTTTGAACACCATAGAAAGTCTCTGTCACGCCCTCCACATCCACCCAGCCTGCAGTCTCTCTCTCTCTCTCAGCCACACTACCTGCTTTCTATCAAGCTCATCAAACCCAGTGTAACCTACAAAAACACTCACTGGCTGATCACCAGGGCGTCAGACCCCTTTCGTCAAGCGGTTAGTGATGTCGCCTTGTGGTGCAGTACATCCTGCAGCGGGCGGAAATATGCTCGGTTACAGATCCTAAGTCTCTTCGGAACGTGGGAATAACAAAGCGCGAGGGTGCGCTTCTGGGAGAGGGTGACTACTGTAACCTACAAAAAGACTCACTGGCCGATTGCCAGGGGGTCGGCCCCCTTCAGTTGAGAAGTTAGCAATGTCGCCTTGTGGTGTAGTACTCCCCGGATCAAATCCCACACCGGGCGGAAATATGCTCGGTTACACCAGCAGTATAAGAAACCAGGCTCTTCAACAACTGTTACCACAGTGGTAGGTCTCATCAGCAACAACGATGAATCATCATACAGAGCAGAGGTGGATCAACTGGCAGAGAGGTGCAAAAACAACAACTTCTCCCTAAATACAGGAAAAACTAAGGAGGTCATTATTGACTTTAGAAAGACCAGCACCCACCATACCCCTCTTGACACTCAGTGGTATGGCTGTGGAGAGAGAGTCAGCAGCGTTAACCTGGGAGTTCACATCACAGAGGACCTCCTCTGGTCCTCACATGTCACTGCACTCTCCAAGAAGGCCCAGCAGTGTCTTCACTTCCTGCGGCATCTGAAGAAGGCGAGTCTCCCCCCACCCATCCTCATCACATTCTACAGAGGCACCATAGAGAGCATTCTGACCAGCTGTATCACTGTCTGGCATGGGAACTGCAAGGCCTCCGACCGAAAATCCCTACAGCGGATAGTGAAGACAGGTGGAAAGATCATAGGAAACTGCTCTCCCATCCGGTGGTGTAAGTTTCACTTGAACATTAGGGGGGACACATTTAGGGGGGGGTTAGGGAGTCCTCCCCCTGGAAATTTTGAGCATCACACATTTAATTTCCTGCATTCTGGTGAATTTGTATGCACCAATTTGCTCTTTTTCTACATCAATTTATTGTGGAAATGTCTTATTTATGTAAAAGAAAAACAACTTTCTCTCATCTCACTCTCTTTTTTGCACCAAAAAAGCACCGGATATCTTCTGTTACTTTCCTCTTGCTCATGTTGACTCTGTGAATGAAAGTAGTAGATGCATTTGAACTAATACAATACCCTTGGCACAAATTGGTTTGTAGATGTACCTATTATGTTATCTCATGTGCCCGAAATTATCAGTTCAAGTTCATTTAAGCTAACATAAACGTCTAGGGGCTACTGTTAGCAAGCGCTAGCTAGCTAGCTAGTTCGTGAGGGGGTTTGAACTGATAATGCCAAACACAAGTTATAAACTAGATAAGGCTATAACTCATCCGGAAATACGTAACAAAATCTAACTCAGAAACCCCAAAGGTTAGAAAGGGTGGTGTACTGGGCTAGACAAGCAAGCTGGCTAGCTACGTTACTTACACGATCATTCATGCTCCGGTCTCCCGGTTGTCAGGAGCAACTGCAAGACAGCAACGAGGTCAGCAATCCCAGCGGCAAGGTTAAAATGGTATGGTCCAAGCATAGGGTAGTAGGAAATCGTTGGAAAACAAGTACGAATGACATTTTTAGTAGTTCGACTGTCTGTGTTGTTATTTTACCTTTTTTGGCGAGGGAGTTCACATTATCATTCATGATATATTTTTTTGGGGGGGGGACAAATTCACCTCTTCTAAATATTGAGGGGGACATGTCCCCCCTGACCCCCCCCATAAGTTACACCTGTACATCCAGGCCATCTGGATGCACGGTGCATCCGGAAGGCTCTTAGCAGTGTGAAGGACCCCACCCACTCTTCCCACATCCACTTCACCCTCCTAACCCTCTGGCAGGAGGTACTGGAGCATCCATGCTGCCTCCACCAGACTCTGCAACGGTTTCATTCCTCAGGCTGTGAGGTTCCTCAACAGCCTGGACACTTAGACCTTCCACACAATGACTTTTTCACCGTCTTACTCGCCGTCCGCGTCAGGTGTGCTTGTGATGACTGGGTCTGTGAAGTAATACTTGTTTTGGTAACACTTTAGTATGGGGAATGTAGTCACCATTAATTAGGTGCTTATTAGCATGCAAATTAGCAACATGTTGGCTCTTAATTGGTCATTATTACGTACTCATTAATGCCTTATTCTGCATGGCCTTATCATACAACCAGTAAGCCATTAACTATGAGTTTTCCCTCTATAACCTCAGAAGTATTGCTTATTAGTAGTACCATCTCAATATGCTTTGCTTAGTATGGCCTTTATAAGGTGGTAGTACCACAAGAAGAGTTATTCTCCCTTACTAACACTTAATGAATATGCTCTGTTCTTACATAACACACACAAAACTACAAGTGCTCATAGTGTTAAATTACTCTAAATTAAGTTTTTGTTACTTAGAATATGTTCCCCATACTAAAGTGACATCTTGATCATTACTAATTCACTAGTAATTAAGTTTTTTTATGTTCCCCATACTAAAGTGCTAGCCTTGTTTTTAATGCACTTTTTGTTTTTAATACTTAATGTGTTATTTTGTTTATATGTGGCACTGAAGTCCTTGTGAAACGTAATTTGGTTGCCTTGTAACGTATGAGACTTGCATAAGAGGCAACGACAAACAAAAGCAGTCCAAGTCTCGTCACCCCATCGCTGTTTGCGCGAATACGTCATGGGCTCGGCCGCTCTGCCAATCTTCCAGAGTACCACCCCACCCCCACCACCACCCACCCCCACCACCCTCAGTGTTGCTGCTCGTCTCTCCAGTTCATCTGTCGGCTGGTCCCTGAGCTCGCTCCTTCCTCTGCCCGACCCGGCCCGGCCCGGCCCGGTTCCGCTACCCGCCCGCCATCCTCATTAAGCCCCTTTTCCCTGCGCGCCTTCATCCCTCCTCCCGTGTCTCGCGACGGGTTCGCTGGCCGCGCGCCCTCAACAGTCTCCGGAGAAGGAGAAAGGGAACATCAACTTACCGCTTGGCCAACATGTCGGCTCGCAGTGGCCGCTGTGTTCCCGGCACAAGTGTGGACGCATAAAGCTTTGGGGCAAAACAACCCGTTTGTTTATGGGCTGAAGTTTCAAAACGATTTTTTAAAAAAATGGCCGCCGCAAACCCGCGTCTTCTCCGGAAGTTCCGATTTTTTCCCCAAATAAACGGCACCAGCTTCTCCCGGCGTCTCGGGTCCTTGGCTAATAAATTACGGCTCGCCGTTTCTCCTCCTGCAAACCTGCAGCCGAACTCAAGACGCGTCTCCTCCTCCTGGAGGCAGCGAAACTTATAGCTGTTAAATTACCCTTCTCGTCAGCCTCGCGTTCTTCTTCTTCTTCGTCATCATCTTCTTCTTCTTCTTCATCATCTGGATTAATGGCGAATTGCAACCAGATGGAGCATTATCGCCATCTACTGTTGCGTTAAAGAGCCCTTAATTTACAGTTGGCTCGCGTTGCCGAAGCGGGTGCGCGTAATGTAAACGATATGTAACGGGATTGGTTCCTCGGGTTGTGACGTAGGAAATCCTGCCTCTGAATCTGTTTTTTTTTTCTTTCTTTCTTTTGAGTCTGGATTAATGGCGACCAGATGGAGCATTATCGCCATCTACTGTTGCGTTAAAGAGTCCTTAATTTACAGTTGGCTCGCGTTGCCGAAGCGGGTGCGCGTAATGTAAACGATATGTAACGGGATTGGTTCCTCGGGTTGTGACGTAGGAAATCCTGCCTCTGAATCTGTTTTTTTTTTTCTTTCTTTTGAGTCTGTCCTTGGTACACCGTGGTTTCACAGCAGATCTGCTCAGCCATGGCGTTGACTGCTTATTTTGCTCCTGATATGTCCTGTAACAGCCATGTGGTGGTCTGGCGGCCTGTCCAGGGCGTCTCCCCGCCTGCCGCCCAATGACTGCTGGGATAGGCTCCAGCATCCCGCCACCCTGACAGCAGGATAAGCGGTTTAGATAATGGATGGATGGATGTCCTGTAGCATCACCCTAACACCTCATGGACATGTTAACAAGGTTAAAAACTGGATTTTCATTGGAAAGGGTCTTTGAGGCTCTTTGAAGAGTTTATTGAGTCATTATTTCCCTACTGACTGTTGGAAAACGTTGGAAACCTTTCTAAAGGTCACAGTAAACTCCGAATAAAAGCGACGCTTTCGGAAAGAAAAGGAAGCAAGTTGGTAAATTGGCTCTGGTAAAAGGGCCCCTGTGACTTTTTTTATTTTGATTCCTCTAAGTGGTAAGACTAGGAAAGAAGGTATTGGACCTTGAAATACCCAGCTAAACAAAAAGGAAGACCAAGGAAAATATGGAGAGACCAGATAGGACATGAGAAGGGTTGGAGGGATGCGTCAGATAGGAAGCTACGGAGAGCAAAAATCCGTGGTGCCGACCCGTGAGAAACAGGGAACAAGCCAAAAGAAGAAGAAGTAAGGCTCCAATCCATCCATCCGTCATCCATCCATTTCCCAGACCGCTTGTCCTGCTCTCAGGGTCGCGGGATGCTGGAGCCTATCCCAGCAGTCATCAGGCGGGGACACACCCTGGACAGGCCGCCAGACCACTGTGGGAGGAAACCGGAGCACCCGGATGAAACCCACGCAGACGCAGGGAGAACATGCAAACTCCACACAGAGGACGACCCGGCACGACCCCCAAGGTTGGACTGCCCCGGGGCTCGGACCTAAGACCTTCTTGCTGTGAGGCGACCGCGCGAACCACTGCGCCACCGTGCCGTCTAAGGCTCAAATGAATGTCAAAAAGTACATTTGGGGTATTTCCGTTCGACATCATTATGGCTGAGGTCAATGCTACGTTCTAATTTCCATTTTTTTAATTGCACAAACCTTAATAATGCCGCATTGGGTGCTGGTAGCCTTAAAACGAAGGTCTTTGCACTGCTTTAGTCTGCTAAAAGAGGCTAAGCGTCAGTGGTACAGAGAGAGGGCTTATTGAAAGCCACGTTTTGGTAATTAGTCCAATTAGCCTTTCCCTCTCAGCCTCTTTCAAACAAAGATCAGCAGCTCTGCTCTGCTCATACTTACCAGTAGCTGCAGTTTCATAGGTTGCAGGACTGGAAAGATGCACGAAGCCCTGTAGCTTTAGACGCAGACACAGACTACTATACACAGTTCCAGGGCATCCTTCCCTCACAGGGTAGAGCTGCTCCCTAGCACATCTTTTGGGAGGGGGGGGGGTCCCTGTAGCAAGATTTTAGCACAGAAACACACTTTCTGCGCTGGCAATCAGACGGCAGAGAAGAGTTCCCACCGCTCCGTTTCCCTATCAGCGGTGCTGAGAGGCAACTTCCATCCTGGCTGCCGGTACAGTGCAATCAGATTCTCTGAAGAGGTGCCGAGGAACCAATTAGATACAGAGGCACAGACGACTGGATGAATAAATGAACCCCTGAACAGAGATTGCCTGAAAACAGACGCTGTGCAGCGACAGACGTTTCTCGCCGGACATCTATCTTGCATCTGTCCTGCATCTGCACAGTAACCTTTGCTTTTTCCGGAGCTGAGAACAAAAGCTCAGTAAGCATAAGCAAACTGATAAATGGGTCGTTCCAGGTCGACGTCTCCAGCTTATGAACGAGAACAACACTCCAAAAGTCTAAACATTTCCTCTGTCCGACACAGGAGCAGTTACCCATCACTGTTGCATGCACAGACTGTCTCCACCAAAAAACGACCCCGCAGGTCGTTTGCACGAGCAGCTTATTACGACCTACAGTTACGTTTTAAAGTTAAGCGACCTCTAGCGGTCGTGCTGCCAATAGCAATTTCAGTTACTATACTAAAAGGCGAAACGACACAAAAACGCACTGACACCATATTCTGTTGTTCTCAAATTGTTTTATCAGTAATTTCTGACGACTTACCTTCATTCGCCTGTCTATGAGGCTTTGTGAAAAGGGATGTCAACAAGTAGATAAAAACCCACAATGCACAGCGGCGAAAAGTATTTGTGGCATATCTCCTGTCGCCGGTAGGGGCGCTGCGCTCTTGTGGGTCGTATTAGAGGGTGTACGACATAGTATGGGTTGGAGGACTTGAGTGGTTGTGGTAGCTAGTTGGCCAGGTTGTCCACCCAGGTTCTGGTCCTAGAAGTTCCTAGATATCATTTCTGGCGCGCAACCTTTTACAACATGCCGTCTCTGTAAAACCCTTTTGCCCCCCTGGGTGTTGCATGCAGCCCCTCAAAGAGCTTTGCAGTGTCTCACATTCACCCATTTACATTCATACACTGATGGTGGAGGCTGCCATGCAGGGCGCCAACCTGCTCATCAGGAGCAGTTAGGGGTTCCGTGTCTTGCTCAAGGACACTTCGACACGCTCTCTGGAGATCGAGCCGGGGATCGAACCGAGTACTAGACGACCCGCTCTACCTCCTGAACCACGCCGCCCCATTGGTAAATAAATACACTAAATATTTTCAGAAAACCCAGCGACTTCAGTAAATTAACAGAATTTTTAAAAGATCTGTTGACTGGCTTGCAGACGCTTTGCAGCATGATGGACAGTACAAAGACAGCAGCATGGCAGTTCTGTCTGTGCTTCCTCTGACTGCTGTGCAAAATGCAGCATTATTTTCTCCCAGACAGAATTGGATAATGATCTGTTTTTGTGTTTGTTTTTTGTTTTTACTTTCTTCGTCTGCTCAGCGTTTTCCACAGCATGTCTGACCACACGCAGCTGGCGAGAAACGCTGGAGCTGTACATGTTAGGTCCCCATGCACTGATTGTGACGGTATCAAACATCCATTTCCTGCCCCATACTGTAAACATGACTGGAGAGGCAGGGACTTCAAACTCTCCCAGTCAGGACTCCTGTCGACAGTGCAGCTGCTTCTTGTACTTGATATTCCTACTGGCAATTTTTGTTCAGTACAGCTGAGGCTACGGCCTGCTGGCAGTCCCCTAAGCTCGCGGTTTCTGCCAGTGAAGAGTCGAGGTCAACAGGGGTGTAGCACAAAATTCTGGGCCCTGTACATAAGCAGTCTCTGTGGGCCCCTTTCCTCTTTTGTAGTGTATGATGCTGTGTGTTACAGTACTAGCTAGCTAGCTAGCTAACTCCCACTGTGTTCAGGTAGTAGGAAATAAGAGTTAGCTAGCTAGCTGCTACCTAGCTGTGGTAGTGGGAGTTAGCCCGCCACCTTTCTTTTAAAAGCTCCTAGCTCACCTTTCTTTTGGGAGAAATGACTCAACAGTTGTTTTCCCTCATTCTGCCTTCTCCCCCCCCCCCTTTCCTTTTCTTTTCTGGAAACCAGGTTTTGTTTTCTTTGGGAGAGACGTGACTCGGTGCTCGTGCTCGTGTCAGCAGGACTAGATGAGCTGCACTGAGAGATGCTCGTGAGGGGCGGGCTAAACCATTTTGCACCTTTTGTAAGGGGTGAGAGGGGCCTCAGAGAGGGGTGAGGG
Source organism: Lampris megalopsis (assembly GCA_022114975.2). NCBI lineage: Eukaryota > Metazoa > Chordata > Actinopteri > Lampriformes > Lampridae > Lampris > Lampris megalopsis. Next base: position 188,775 of record JAJHIY020000463.1, read on the forward strand.
GGGCCTCAGAGAGGGGTGAGGGGGGCCTCAGAGAGCCTCCACTATTTTCTTTAAGTCCCTCAGCCGATGGACTGAGGCAATTTTAACTGACGTTATGACACTAATTAGTTAAAAAATAAGAATTTGCAAACCAAAATAAACTTTTAATTGCAGGCTTCCCGAGCGCCCCCCCCGCCTCCCCTCTGGGCCCTGGTAGCCCCCCCCCACTACTGTAGCGGTCTATTCCGCTGCCTACCAACACGGGGATCGCCGGTTCGAATCCCCGTGTTACCTCCGGCTTTGTCGGGCGTCCTACAGACACAATGGACCGTGTTTGCGGGTGGGAAGCCGGATGTGGGTACGTGTCCTGGTCGCTGCACTAGCGCCTCCTCTGGTCGGTCGGGGTGCCTGTTCGGGGGGGAGGGGGAACTGGGTGGGGATTGTGTGATCCTCCCACGCGCTACGTCCCCCTGGTGAAACTCCTCACTGTCAGGTGAAAAGAAGCGGCTGGTGACTCCACATGTATGGGAGGAGGCATGTGGTAGTCTGCAGCCCTCCCCGGATCAGCAGAGGGGGTGGAGCAGAGACCGGGACGGCCCGGAAGAGTGGGGTAATTGGCTGGATACAACTGGAGAGAAAAGGGGGGAGGGAATTTTTAAAAAAAAAGACCGTGATTGTGCCAAAGGTCAATGTAAAAAGCTGTCCAATCACAGTGCAGGGATGGGAGAGCGCGGGAGGCGGAGGCTGCCCAGCAGAGTGACATGCACGAGCTCTCAGTGCTGCTGCACAGCGATTTCAAGCGATGCAACTTGATTGATTGATTGATTGATTGATTGATTGATTGATTGATTGATTTCCTGCGGCGCAGTTTCCTTCAGAGGTCTGGACCGGGTTCCGTGGGAACTGAAAACCCGTATCTGGGGAAAGCAACGCCGCCTCGTTTGTGTTTCAATGCAAAATCTCAACGTAAAAAACCAATCACACGCATCCCTTGCTCGGACTTGTGTCGTCATAATTACCGCAAACTGATACGATAAGAGCATTTCCACCGCAAAGGGTTTTTATTGGTTCTGGGGACGCTCGTGGGTCGAGCGAGAGATGGAGTGATGGAAGAAATGCTGGAAATAGAGTTTGCTAATCACCCCCGTTGTCTGTGGTGTTTCTCAGACCTCTGCTCGCGCCCCGGCCGGCTTCTGAAAATTCCTCTTAGAATCTGAATGTCGGTCTGTACCGAGACCCATGGACCACACGGGCTTCGAACCCTGGCGGCCTTTATTGGCTGTGCTTTTTGTCGAGGTTTCTGTTATTCTACTTTTTTTACACACCCAGAGAGCAGAACTGCTGTGGCCCGGACCCGTCCCACACCGACACCTTCACCCGGCGGTCCGCTCCTGTCTGCCAGATCTGGGCCAGAACCAAGCCACAGCAATGCCGCATGTGCCACATATTTGCCAAAGGTGGCCATATTTGTTTGGTGATATTTGGGCCATATTCACCATTTACCACACGGGGCGCTGCAGGGTCACATCCAGACCACATGTTGCCCAGAGCACCACATCTTTGCCAGAAAAGGCCCACATATGATTTGGCCTATTTGGGCCATATTTGCTATTATACACGTGGGCCACTTCAGGCTCACATCCATTTTGTCAGGACCAGAAGAAGACCATCAGTGTCGCATCATTGCCTGAAGTGGCCCACATCCGGGTGCTGTATGGGCGGTGCACGCCTGGTTCTGAAGCACTTTACATGCTCATACGCACTCCCCCAGACTCCCGGTTAGTGCGGTATCCAGGCCCTTGAGGTGGACCAGACTCCCGGGTAGTGCGGTATCCAGGCCCTTGAGGTGGACCAGACTCCCGGGTAGTGCGGTATCCAGGCCCTTGAGGTGGACCAGACTCCCGGGTAGTGCGGTATCCAGGCCCTTGAGGTGGTCCAGACTCCCGGTTAGTGCGGTATCCAGGCCCTCGAGGTGGACCAGACTCCCGGGTAGTGCGGAATCCAGGCCCTTGAGGTGGACCAGACTCCCAGTTAGTGCGGTATCCAGGCCCTTGAGGTGGACCAGACTCCCAGTTAGTGCGGAATCCAAGCCCTTGAGGTGGACCAGACTCCCAGTTAGTGCGGAATCCAGGCCCTTGAGGTGGACCAGACTGAGGCTGGGTGTGAGACACGTGCCACGCTAGCTGCGGAGATATGAATATCCTGCCGTCTTCTCTCCCACGGGTTATAACCGAGCCCTAGCCACCTTCTGCCGGTGATCAGAGCCTATCAACCCCCCCCCCCAAGAGACGGAGCAAGGGGGAGGGAAGGAGAGATGGGGGAGGGAATCTGCACGAGCCATCTTGCGCAGCATTGGCTGCTTTACATATGAAACGTACCTTTCTCCTTTTAATTCCCATGAAACCTTTCTCACGCACACACACGCACGCACACGCACGCACACACAAGGAAGACCGAGATGCGGAACGACTTGAGGAGCCATTACAGAGAATCCCTCATTACACCCCGGTCGGTTCCAGCTTTGGCGTATTACACCCCTGTGTGCTTTAACACGTGCAGCTCATTTTTGGAAGGTGAATCTCCAGCAAAGATAAAAGTAAAAAACCCTCACACCTTTGGGTCTAAACTGAGAAGAAGACTCTCCCGGTGCAGGTCGCTGCATCTGCATCCCACCACCTCGTGGGCGCCAGATCCGAGTCATTTATTTCCGATGTCCTGACTCGGGCCCGGCTTCAGTTCGGGTCAAGCCACATCCCTCGTGGGGCTCGGTGTCGCGAGCACATACGACTTACAGAGGACGCCGCCTGCAGAAGTGAATACGAGTGGATACGAATGAATACGAATGAATACGAGTGGATACGAGTGGATACGAGTGAATACCAATGAATACGAGTGGATACGAGTGGATACCAATGAATACGAGTGGATACGAGTGAATACGATTGAATACGAATGGATACGATTGAATACGAGTGGATACGAGTGAATACGAGTGAATACAAATGAATAAGAATGAATACAAATGAATGAATACGAATGAATACGAATGGATACGAATGAATACGAGTGAATACGAATGAATACGAGTGGATACGAGTGAATAAGAATGAATACGAATGAATACGAGTGGATACGAGTGAATACGAGTGAATACGAGTGGATACGAACGCAAAACCCGTGAGACACTAACCACACTGCGCAGCGCACGTGGCGTGCGGGGACTTGCACGTGCTGCACACTGCAGTGCCTTTAAGTCATTAGTGTGTTTTTTGCTTCAATCTTTGCACCCAATTAATCCAACGCAGGGGCACGAGGGGCTGGGGCGAATCCCAGATCCGGTCCTGGACGGGGCGCGCGTTCAGCAAAGGACACACTCAGACCCGTCCTGACTCGTGGTCGATTCCGAGTCTCCGGTTCGACACACGCGCGCGTGTTTGGACCTGGGAGGAAACCCACAGGACCGCGGGGTGGAAAGCACGAACTCAGCACAGACGGGTTGGGGTCAAGGCCGGGGGGGGGGGCCTTGCTGCCGGGCGACGGCCAGCATACCGCCCCCTGTGGCTCCGCGTCCTCATGTCCTGGCTGTTCTAATGACTGTGTTCCCCCAGCTTCACTATTCCAAAGCTACACAACTGTGACACCACAAAGCCATGATACATCTATATCTGTATCTATATCTATCTATATCTATCTATATATATCTATATCTATAGATATAGATATATATAGATATATATATATATAGCTTCATCCATATATCTATAGATATATATCTATCTATATATCTAGATATATATAGCTTTATCCATCTATCTATCTATAGATAGATATATATAGATCTATATATATCTATATCCATCTATCTATAGATATATATATAGATATATATATATAGCTTTATCCATATATCTATCTATATATATATAGCTTTATCCGTCCATCTATCTATAGATAGATATATATAGATACATATAGATATATATAGCTTTATCCATCTATAGATAGATAGATAGATAGATAGATAGATAGATAGATAGATAGATAGATAGATATCTATAGATAGATAGATGGATAAAGCTATATATATCTATAGATATATGTATATATCTATAGATATATGTATATATCTATAGATATATATATCTATAGATATATATATAGCTTTATCCATCTATATAGATAGATATATCCATCTATCTACAGATATATAGATATATATAGATATATATAGCTTTATCCATCTATCTATCTATAGATATATATCTATAGATAGATATATATATAGCTTTCTCCATATATCTATAGATATATATATCTATAGATATATATAGATATATATATAGCTTTATCCATCTATAGATAGATAGATAGATAGATAGATAGATAGATAGATAGATAGATAGATAGATAGATATAGACATATCCATCTATCTATCTATAGATAGATATATATAGATATATATATAGCTTTATCCATCTATCTATCTATAGATATATAGATATATGTAGATATATATAGCTTTATCCATCTATCTATCTATAGATATATATATATAAAGATATATATAGCTTTATCCATCTATCTAGATAGATATAGATATATATAGATATATATAGCTTTATCCATCTATCTATCTATAGATATATATATATATCTATAGATATATATAGATATATATAGCCTTATCCATCTATCTAGATAGATATATATAGATATATATAGCTTTATCCATCTATCTATATAAACTTAGCACAAAAGTGAAGAAATGTGTGTGTTGGGTAGATGATGTCTTTGGTGTAACGAGGCTTCTTGGCAGTAAATCCTCTACCAGGCAGCTGATGGTCAGCACCTGGGGGACCAGAAGCTCAACACAAGACTCAACAGCAGCAGCAAGATAAGCTGTTTGGCATTGGCAGAGAAGATTTGGCAAATGTCTCATCGGTGCAACCCACATGCTCAGCTCTGCTGCTCATCCTATGCATGTTCCTTACACATGTGGCGCCATTTAAAAGGCAGATAAACAGGCTTTATTGCTAAGAAGCATTGTTACAACAAAGACATAAGCTACCAAACACACATCTCCTTACTTTCTGTGCTAAGTATATATATAGTATATATAAAGCAGTGTTTCTCGACCCAGTCCTCAAGGACCCCCTATCCTGCATATTTTGCAACCCTGAATAGGTACCTGTTTGTAGTTATTCAACCAATCAGCAATGAATTTTGTCAGATGTTGCACACCTTGCATAATTAAGTGCTGCGAGATGATTGGTCGAGTAAGTACAAGCAGGGCTACCTATGCAGGGTTACAGTGGAAATCTGCAGGATAGGGGGTCCTGGAGGACTGGGTTGGGAAACACTGATATAAAGTCTGTGTGGGCCCTGTGTGATGGCCTGGCGGCCTGCCCCGGGTGTCCCCCGCCCCCCGCCTGCCGCCCAGGGGCTGCTGGGACGGGCTCCAGCACCCCCGCCACCCTGAGCGCAGGATGAGCGGTGTGGACAGTGGGTGGACATAAGCGGCATTTATTAGCATGAATATGCAAATTAATCTGTGCTCATAAACATTTGATCGGCCGAGTAAAATCAACTGCAGCGCGGGGCAGATTTTGTCAGGTTTATAAGCCATCGGTGAAATGTTGTGCGTCTGAATCCTCTCGACACACCACAAGACACAGTGGCTGCCATTTGTGCTGGAATGAAAGAAAACAAACAGCCGGGTGGAAAATCTATTAAGACTTTTACTTTTTTCGTTTTAAATACTTTCAGGACAGGAATTGACAACTTTCGCATGAATAAGTTACACAATAAATAAAATCAAACGCACAACATCATGACAATCAGGCATGTACAGCAGCAGAAAGGGCCTTAAGAGTCTCCGTGTGGTTCGTCTACCTGTCAGCCGACGGTCCTCTCTCCCGGCAAACGTCCGACCCGACCCGGTTCAGAACCGGCGTAAGTGTTCGGCGTGAGCCGGGTCAGAAAATCTATCCAACCGTCTACGGGACCGTGCAGGTCCTGAACGAGGAGACCCCTCCCCCCCCAACCAGTGTCGGGACTCTAGATAAGAAACGAGGAGAGCACGAGTACAGGCCCTGAAGCAGTGAAGTCACAGGAGGTAGCATCTTACTCTCCTGCCCATCAATCATCATCATCATCATCATCATCATCATCTTTTTTTTTCTTTTTTTTTTGTGCAGCCGGCAATGGTTATCCATCGCTATGATTATCATAGCGTCCGTCCATTCTAACGCGTTTCAGTCTCTACGCTGGAAGCTGCACATGAAAATGTCCAACATCAAACTGCAGCTCCGGGTTCCAGCTCCGCCTCGCTGCCAGATTTCCTTCGCTGCCCGGTAACCAAGGCTCAAAATTTTTTTTTTACCAGATTCTTTAAAAGGAGCAAACTGATTTTCACCCGGATTTTGTGTTTCCACGGATCCAGAAGTCGTTCCTGTTCGTGTGAGGTTACGCAACAGTGCCCTCTTGCGGCGACATTCGGCATGCCGGGTGGCTTTGAAAAGGGAAAACCGAAAACGCCGGGCCTTGCCGATAACTTAGCTCGGCTGTCTCGACCCTCAAGACGGCTGCGGAACCGGATCGCGAAACCGGCCGGTGCCGAGACCCCACGGGGGGGCGCTGCACCAACGCGGTGACACACGGCCTCCAACTTGCCCCTTAAACACAGCACAGTGCCCCTGGCCCGGAGACACTTCGGGCGGAGGACAGGACGACGGGGAGTCACAGTTCGGGTTTCTGTCACATAGTGGTCTTAAAAAAGTGGGGTTTTCGGTCGCGTATCAGCTAAGAAGACGGGCGTCTCCTCCCCCTAATAACGACGCTTAACGAGCGCTCTCGACATGATTGACAGGCTGCCAGGCCATTAGGGCTACGTTAGGATTTTATGCAAATGAGATGTAAGGATCTCTGCTATGTTAACGCAGCGCAGCAGAGATACTGACAGCCGACCTCGTTAATAAAGCTGTGTCATAGTGGCGGGGAGACATACGACACAGAAGGCATGTAGCCGTGGCAGCCCTGACCCGTCAATCACCGCGAGGACCCGAGTAAAACCGCTCCTCATCATTAAGGAGATGAAAACAGCCCGCCGCCTCTAGCCCGGCTGAGCGCTGATACGCCAGCTCCTGGTCATCTTCACATATTTGGAGGTCATGGTCTTCGGAAATGGCAAGGCCACGTTTTACAAATACACAACATCACTTTGGGCAAGCTCTGAACCTTTTGTGGCATCTGAATCAACGGGAGGAAGTGACGCCCGTGCCGGCGGTTAACGCCGGCTGGACAGGCGTGACCTTGGCACTTGGATTTAAGGCACACTGAACGGGTCTGTGGCGGCGAGAGGCGAGCAGAGCGCCACACGCCCTCGGCGGCTATCGAGGAACAAACTGACCACCTGTCCTCACGCTGACGAGGACCCTCCCGCTTATCTAAGCGCTGCACACGTGTACGGGGGGCCGGCTCAGGGACGTTGGCTCGAGCGCTCCCCCGGAGAACACGGCGGTCGGCTTGTGCCGATTCTCCCCCTGGACTTGCTGCCCACCGGCATTGTGGGTAAATAAGTCTGAAACACAGACAGAGAAATTCAGAGCGTCTTCCCCCCCATGTCTCCTCCCCCCCCTCACTCACTCATTCTCTCACATGTCAATCATACACACGCACACACACACACACAATACACAGACAGGCACACTTGACGTGTGCAGACAAATACCTACAAGTGCATTTTGCAGTAATGCAGAGAAATATACAAAGGAAGCATTTTGTGTGTTAACACACACAAAACAACAACAGCATCACGTTCACGGTCACACACAGATGGAAGTACAACAAACACACACACACTTTCTCTGCAACACAAACACGCAGCACGTTTGTGGTTTTCTCCCGGGGTTTCTCTCTGCTTACCGCCTGCTTACCGCCTGTGTATTTGACACCGGGGTGGCGGTGTGGAGCCACGCACAAGCTGTGTGCTCCGTCTGGGTCTCACACTGGCCTTTAAGAAGGGCGAGGACTCGGCGGCTGAATCAACACCGGGGGCCATGTTCAACTCGAACCACAGTGGGTTGTGGAGATAAGTCGGGGGGTGGGGTGGGGGGGAGCATCCTCCCTGCACAGCCAGGAAGCCTGAAAACATTACTATGCCACCGGGCCTCCTTTTGTTCACACTGCAAACACTGTGCGCTGAAGTATGTCCGTCCACAAATGCATTGTGTGTTTGTTGTTGCTGGTTCAGCCCAAGTGCTGGTAAATAGGGGCACTGTGATATGTGCATGTATGTATCGGCTTTGTGTGTGTGTGTGTGTGTGTGTGTCGGTGCATGTTTGTTTGTGCTCCGGTTGACCCATTAAGGCCATGTTTGTTCTGACCGCTGCAGCGAGTCCAGCTCTCGGCATTGCGTGGAGCCGGACTTGCAACGACTCTGACGCGCCGTCACAACGACAGATGGCCGGAGAGACGGACGGGTCCACGCCACGGCTGTTTTCTACGGATGGAATATTTAAAGGAAATATGGACGGACGGACAGACGGACAAAGCATCCATTCACATCCTTGTGCCCTCGTCGGGATGTGCACACTTCGCCCCGTTCGTAACCAAGGAAACTTACAGCAATCACACTCACCTATCCGAGAGGTACACACACACACCCACACACACACACACTCTCTCTCTCCGCCCAAGTCTTTACCACTGCTCTATCATTAGATCAAGCACCCTGTTGACATTCAGGTCTAAATCCAGACCAAAGTCACTCTCAACAAACGGAGCTGCAGGTGGAGTGAGCGGGCGGAGGCCCGACGTCAGCATTTCGAGCCAATCGGCAGCTTCGAAGGTAGCTGGAGCCCTCCTTTTCCGTGAGCTCCCACTGGATGACAGAGGGGAGACGCAAGGGGGAGGCGGGGGAGGAGCCGGGGCTGCTTGGCTTGGAGCTGTCGCGGCGGGAGATGGAGGCAGCTCCAGCAGGAGGGAGGAGCAAAGGGGTGAGGACAGGAAGTTGTCCTCCTTCGTGTGGTGATGGGAGGCTTGAGGTTGGTCAGCTGGAGGAGGAGGAGGAGGAGGAGGAGAAGGGCCAGAGATCAAGTGCACTGGAGATTTGACGTCAGGTGTGTCAACAGAGTCTGGTGGAGGAGAGAAGACGGAGAAGGAAGAGGCGGTCAGAGACGGAACCAAGCAGGGGAAGCAACAAAACCTGAATTTTTTTAAAATTCTTGACAACTTACTGACCGACACAAGTGATGGCTTCATCCAGTATGTCGTCTATGGACTGGCTGGGGTCCATCTGAGGCAGAGAGACGGGGGAGAAATGCTGAACTCGTGTTGTGCATTCACTGGTGAGAGGAGGACCGGTATCCCGGTCATGGTGACCTCCCGCTGTTTGTCTGCAGACACTAACCTGTGCTTTCTGGATGGCCTCCTGTAACTCTTCCTCCAAGCTGCGGAGACCGGGCGAGCTCCGGACAGGACTGGCAGTAATCTGCACTGGCAGCTCAAAGTCTTGTCCAATTGCATCACACGGCTGGCAGCAGAACATCTGATTGGAAGGCGGAGGAAATCGAGTTGACATGTGGCGGCGGCAATAACATCGTTGTTAACGTTTTAAAATACAGGCCGTCCATCACACAGAAACAACCGAGTTATAAAGGAGTAACACGGGTGTAACTGTACTATAATGAGTGGTAATTACTAATCATTTATGAGCAAAATAGAGGCTCTCCTCTCTCGCTTCCTTGTCGTTATAATGTGATGTTGAGTGTAATCTGCATCAAATACTAAAAGGGATAAATTCAAAGTCACATTGTACCAAACAAATATTGTGAATCCTGTGTGTCGCAGGGATAAACTGACGGTGCCGTTCTCAGTGTGCCTACCTGGGTGAACAACACCTCAGTCTGTCCGTCTGTCTCTGGCTTCCCTCTGGGGCATCCTGGATCCTGTTGCAGGAACGGATGGAGGGATACTCCAAAAGGCTGGTAAGATGAGAAAAATGGGGGGGGAACCATCACTGATCATAGATCTGCCAACATCCTGACACTATTATTAGACGTGAAGCACCAGAACAGGGTGTAAACGATATGTAACGTTAGCTACTCACTGAAAATGTGTAGTCAGTACTAGTCTTACTTCCAGTTACAATAACAGTTAATGATCCCGTGTCATTCCGTTCATAACAAAGTCACATAACAGTTGTGCTTCACATCTATAACATGTTCAAATCCTCTATAACAGATCTTAAACTCAGAAACCAGACCCTCTAGTCTTACCTCATTGCCAGTGTTAGCCTGATCTCTAGATCTGCTCCTTATCCTCTCCCTCATCTCCAGCTCTACATTAAGCTCCTGCTGTTGCTGCTGCTGCTCCTGCTCAGTTTTCCAGGAGATGCCAGACTGCAGGGGTGACGGAGAGGAGGAGGAGGAGGAAGAGGAGGAGGAGGCCAGCGGTAGGCTGGGGCTTGGGGTCCCAGAAGGAGTGCTGGCGGGTGCCAGGAAGACAGTGTTTGTCAACCCGCACTGTTCCCCCTCCACACTGACCAGAACCGAGTTGGAGAGGTCGCGAGGGGCACCGTTTAGAATTCCCTGTGGAACTCCGTCTGGGAACATCCCGTTGGGAATGCTGCTGTGCTGGATGTAGACCTGTTGTTTTGGGCTGCTGACGCTGGTGGGGGAGTCAGGTCCAGAGCCGGAGGTGGAGTTGGGGCTGTGGTTGGGCGGAAGCGTCAGGGGCTCCAGGCTGGTACCCAGCTGGTAGAGGGGGGAAGGGGCGGGGCAGGTGCGGGGCAGCTGGAAGGGGCGCAGGCGCTGCAAGAGGGCAGGCTTGGTGCCGGAGACAGGAAGGCCGCGCTTGCGCAACTGCTGACGCAACTCTGACACCTGAGGAGAGGGTTGGGGAATGGGGGTGGGGGTGCGGGGTGGGGGTGCGGGTGGAATTGGAGAGGCAAAGGGCAGTTGTCTCTCGTTTCTTTACTTGATGAATTACATGCTAAAGCTTCGCAGTGATATGTCATGCTGAATTTTTCCCGTCGTTTTAGCTTGACATGGCTGATTCTCTTACCGTTAAGTCAGCGAGGTTAGGAGGAAGGAGCTCGGGCTTGTGGGTGGGACTTATGTCCACAGGAGTGTGATTTGTGGTGGCGGGGACAGGTTGGGGGTTCTGAGGCATGGCTCCAGACGACCTCACACTCTGTTTGGTGTTTCCACTGAGGGGGAAAATGAAGCATTAGCTGCCATGTAACACGTTTGGCCAGAATACTTTGGAAGAGTAATGAGTGCCTGAATGTTGAATGTGCTGTCCTAAATGTAATCGGTGATGTATTCAGTTATAATACTCAGAGTAATTTATTCAGATTACATTTAGAATATATCTTCAAAAGGCACATGTGAAACAGTAGCACTGTATCATTAGTTATGTCACATTGTTGCTTATTCCTTGGTGTTCCTGGTATTTCTGCACCATTATCTCAAAATGTATTACGTATAGTATGTACAATATATATATATATATATTTATTCAGTAACAGTCAACTGTCAGTATACCTGGGTGTTACAGTGAGTTGTTGTTGTGGTTGCTGCAGCTGCTCTTGCTGAAGCTGTTGTTTCTGTTGGTTTTGGAGGATTTGCAGCTGGAGGAAAACCTGCTGCTGCTTCAAGAGACGGGAGTAGGCGGGGTCAATGGGCTGGGCGGAGCTGGGACTCTTTGGTTTGGCCCCTCCCCCTTTAGGAAGGAATGTGGATTGTCAGAGTTCCTCCACACTACAGGCCTCGTAACATAGAAAGTGGCGTAAATGTCGTGCCCCAACAACATATTCCTGATCCGACCCTTTTTAATCCCGTCAAATGTAAAATGCACTGGGCTGTAAAATACTCCAGCCAAGTCATGTTTATTTGTATAGCACAAAATCACAACGCTGTCCCAAAGGGCTTTACAACCAGAGCAAAATAGTTGCCTCTAACTATGTCCAGTGCTAATGTTGACTCGTTTCGTTTCGAACATTGCTCTCTTATGCATCTCTAGACTGGTTTAGTTGGATTTTGATCAGTTCTGAAGCTGCATTAAGAAATCACTATCAGCTGCTAGCACAGCATAGCATTGCATAGCATAGCATAAGTTGTTCAGCGATCCCTCTCGTAGCCCCGTGATGCAACAACCCCACCACGGATGTTAGCAAAATACCGCTTAAAGAATTCACTCACATGTTAAAATATGTAATAACCTCAACATTTCATTTATGTTTCAGTTACTCAATATATTTTAAAAGCAGAATAATTAGCAAACAGGATCTAAAAACCCTATTCTTTTTGCACCATATGCAAAAAAAGTAAATGGATAAATGTGATCCATAGTCTGAGAGCACCAAAATGCCAACACTTTGGAGACCCATTAGAACCAAATAACCCCATAATATAAATAAAAGGAATTAAAGAGTTGTGTTTGTACCCCCAGTCCCAGACCCTCCCCTCTGGTCCGGAGGAATGTATTGGTGGTATTTGAGTTTCCTCATTTTGGGTTTGGCATCCCGCGGTTTCCGTGGGTGGGGGAGACGGCTGGAGATGATGGAGGGACGCATGGAGGAAGAAGAGGAGGGGCTGGGAGGCTGAGCCGTCTGCAAAGAACAAGACAAGGAGTGGAGGGAGGAGCATGAAAGAAGGAACTTATTTTTTTATTTATTTGAATTCTTACACACGCACACTTTCCAAAATTTCCCGAGACTAATTACACTGAGATCAATTATGGGTTACCAGCATGTTCCCATTTGTGGACTTTCAAAAGATGCATTTTAAATGTCACCCGCACGATATGTCAGGTCATCTCATGACATGTAGCATAAGGTGATCCATGTCAAGGTCATGTCCTTATATGAAATGCAAATGTAAGACCTAATCTTTTACATAAATCTCCCGCTGACAGTGTGTGCCATCTCTGACATATAGCCAAGCCGCTACCGGGTTGCTGTATTAACCTACAGGGCACAAACTGAGCTCCTCCACGAGTGCAAAATGACAGTAATGAATGTAGAGAAGCTTAAAGGGCGTTGTGCTTGACACAACAGGAGGGTGACCATCTTGCAAGGTTAGAGACCTCTACAGTGTGCTTACCATGCTACATTTGCCACATGATGATGATGATAATAACCATAATAATAATAACAATAACAATAATAATAATAGGGATAGGCTCCAGCATCCCTGCGACTCTGATCACGATAAGCTGTTCGGATAATGGATGGATGGATGGATAATAATAATAACAATGATAATAAAACACACACTGAGCAGGATTGAATCTCTAAACACTGTCGTTAACCTTTTATCTTTGGTTTACACTGAATATTTACATACGTGGTTATCTACCAGCACCCTAAATGTTTTTACCCACCATGAAAATCTCTTATCTCTAAAAAGAAAATGAAAAAATAAAGGATAATGTAAAACTATGACGATAAAGGTGTTCCTTTGCTTCCTAACTGCTTTGGCTAAACCTGATTTACCTTTGGCAGCAGGGTTGTGGTCTGAGGGGTCAAATACATCCCATTCAGTCTCCCGGTCGTTGCCATGGAGTTTGATTTGCCCAGGGTGATGCTCATTGGCTGGCTTTTGCCCTCGGTTGCCGGGAGCAACACCAAACCAGACTGAAAGCAGCAAAGAAAGAGAATGTCAGAGTGACAGAGTGGCTGTTTAGAGATTTTCCAGTTACTTGTAAATCTACTTTTGGTCGAGAAATCTAAGACCTTCACAGAGCTCATTTAATAATGGCATTAATTTATTATTGGGTCAGCAGCAGAAAAAAGAAACTCTATTCCCAACAGTTTGCATGAAAAAGGAATGTTCACTCGGTGCTGATGAAGAGGATTAATCTGAGTCGAACATTTGTCTTCCTCACCTGAGCATGACTGGGGCTTTGGTTTGCAGACACCACCACAGGTGACAAGTCACTCAGTAATTGGTCACCTGCGAGCCCCGGCAGTGAAGTGAAGCCTTGTGATTGGTGCGTCCAGTCCCTTGCAATCTGTTGCTCAGCAGACGAGGAGGAGCAAGAGGAGATGTCATCTTCGAAGACATCTGCGGGGAGAGGGAAGGTGACGGGACCTGAGGAAACGAGGCGAAAGGGAGGTAAGGTCAAAAGGGGAGCAGAGGAAGAAGGACGGGGGCCTAAGAAATGTGTGCGTGAGCGTGTACGCGTGTGTTGACTCACGGTTCTCCAGGGGCCGGGTGTGTTTGTGTTGTTGCTCCAGGGATCTGGGCCGACGTTGGACGTTCTCACTGAGGTCCCCCGCCTGCCGAGATTTCTTCTGCCGCTGGGCCCCACACACACTCCTGACTGTGGGTGGGAGAGAGACAGGAGGGGGCAGAGATGAGTAGGGGGCAGCGGACAGATGGAAGACCAGGGTAGGGTAAGAGAAGGAGGGAGGAGAGAGAGAAGCAACAGGATTTCAGAGCACATGTGATGTAAGCATGCTCAACATTCTTGCCGTGGGCAATCAAACCCAGTTCAAACCAACAGGGACATCAAAAAACAGCAAACACCGCTGTCTTTAGGAAGATGCATTCCTCTGGAGGTGAGGATGCGTGTGCACGCTCACGTGTGCACGCACACACACATGCACACAATCACACACACATTCACATACACATGCACACACAATCATATAAGCTAACACACAATTTCTTTTTCCCGGCGTGCAAATTAACTGTGAGAAATGAAAGACGTGACTTTTGGATAGCTGCACTTTGCAACAGTGGTGTTTAAATCAGAAAGAGCAGTTAAAGGTTAGGAAGGGTAAAGTGGGGGGAAGAGGGAGATGTGAGTAACTGGACAAGATGGCGAATTCTTGATCCCTGGATGGGCGGGCTTCTGACAGTCACTGATAGGTTTGGAGGCTGCTTAGAATGGAGTGCTGCGAGGCACAAGTGGGTCACATTTATGTTTGATTGACAGCTGATGAAACGCCAAGCCCATTGCAGGATTCGCACACTTGACTTCTGAGCACAACAACATTGCAAGAGCGGGACCAGAGATGGGTGAGGGGGACTAGAGAGAGCACAGATGAGATAAAGCAGAGAGAGGGAGAGGGGGAGATGGGGAAACGTTCTGTGATCACATAAGGAGGCGTTATGCGCACTGCTGGGAGCAGACACAGCAAAGCAGAGAGAGACAGCAACGTTCCGGTAGGCAGGGCATCACCTTGTGCAGTTTCCGTGTTCACACCACTAGGGGGCAACTTCTGAGTGGCGCCATCGTCAGTCAGACGCTGCATCAAGAAACAGCGGGTCAAACCAACAGCCGCGGCCCAGGGATCAATTACATTGCGGTTCATTCAGGGGAAAATCAAATACACCCGCACTCCGACGCCCACGTGTCCTGCTGGGCGACCCATTCACACAACGCTCCCCCACAATCCTTCCCTAGCAGGTCGGAGAAGCCTTTTGCAACGACTATGATACAGACACTTTCCACCGACACCCAGCACAGATCACATTTGTGTGGCCGCCCCGTGAGGCAGAGTGACGCACACGACCTGTTCAGTAGCGCCAACTTCACACGACCTGTTCGGACCATTCACTTCATCTAGTTCAGCCCTGGTCAGCTCAGCAGACAGAGAGCCGGACTGCCTCTGGACTGACTCTGGAGTGGCTCTGGACTGCCTCTGGAGTGGCTCTGGAGTGGCTCTGGAGTGCCTCTGGAGTGGCTCTGGACTGACTCTGGAGTGGCTCTGGAGTGGCTCTGGACTGACTCTGGATTGCCTCTGGAGTGGCTCTGGACTGCCTCTAGACACTGCCTCTGGAGTGGCTCTGGACTGACTCTGGACTGCCTCTGGAGTGGCTCTGGACTGACTCTGGACTGCCTCTAGACTGACTCTGGACTGACTGGACTGAATCTGGAGTGGTGCACTGCAGGAAACAGCCTCGCACTCATAGCAACATGGCGGCGTGGCTGAACTGGGAATGTGGCGTTTACTGCGCCCTGCAACACGGAGCAGTCGAACAACTGACGCCTGAGTCCACAGGTGCGCGGGTATTTCTGAAAACGCAGCTTTTTCCATGCGTCTTGGCCTTTCGCCCACAAGCAACCCGCGTATTAGGTGGGTGAAAACGGACCTCCTGGAAAACTCCCTCCAGGGCGAAGATGTTCTGAAACTCCGTTTTCAGTGTTGACGGGTTTTTTGTTGGCTTTTTTTTCTTCGTCGTCGTTTTCTTCTGCTTCTTCTTCCGTCTTCTTCTTCTTCCTCTCTCGGTTTACTGGCGGATCGCAAACAACTTTAAGGCGCATACCGCCACCTACTGTACAAGAGTATAACATCATGTATTCAACCCTAGGCGTCAATTCTTTTTCAGGCTTCTGATTGGCCAACATGGCCGTAGGGTTTGGGCTATATCGCCCCCTGTTGGCTTGGCATGCTCTTGACAGCTCATTTATCGTGTTCAGCATGTTTTTGCGCTTTCATTTGGACGGACATCTTTTTTTCTTTTTTTTGGCGCTACTCACCAGAGCTTCACCCTGGTCTTTCTCCCCCTTCTGAGAGGCACAGGTGGACTTCAACCCTGCAGTGAGAAGACGGCGTCACATGTGATGACAATGTGGTTAGGAAAGGAGAATTCAGCTATCTCAAGACCTCATCTAACAATAAAAACAGCGACGACATTGGGTAACGCTTTATATTAAGTGCATGTATCAAGTCAAGTAAGGTCCGTTTCATTTGTATAGCCCAATATCACAAATAAGCGTTAGTTAATAGGTAATAAGGCCCGTATAAGTCCTTATAAAATACATATTAACATTATTATGTCTTAAGACTATAATAAAGGTTAGTTAATAGGTAATAAGGCGCTTGTAAGTCCTTATGAAATGCTTATTAACATGATTATGTCTTAAGACTATAATAAGCATTAGTTAATAGGTAATAAGGCCCGTATAAGTCCTTATAAAATACATATTAACATGATTATGTCTTAAGACTATAATAAAGGTTAGTTAATAGGTAATAAGGCTCTTGTAAGTCCTTATGAAATGCTTATTAACATTAACATGTGTTAAGACTATAATAAGTGTTAGTTAATAGGTAATAAGAACTTGTAAGTCCTTATGAAATGCTTATTAACATTAACATGTGTTAAGACTATAATAAGCGTTAGTTAATAGGTAATAAGGCCCTTGTAAGTCCTTATGAAATGCTTATTAACATTATTATGTGTTAAGACTATAATAAGCGTTAGTTAATAGGTAATAAGAACTTGTAAGTCCTTATGAAATGCTTATTAACATTATTATGTGTTAAGACTATAATAAAGGTTAGTTAATAGGTAATAAGGCTCTTGTAAGTCCTTATGAAATGCTTATTAACATTACTATGTGTTAAGACTATAATAAGCGTTAGTTAATAGGTAATAAGGCTCTTGTAAGTCCTTATGAAATGCTTATTAACATTAACATGTGTTAAGACTATAATAAGCGTTAGTTAATAGGTAATAAGGCCCTTTAAGTCCTTATGAAATGCTTATTAACATTATTATGTGTTGATAAGACTATAATAAGTGTTAGTTAATAGGTAATAAGGCTCTTGTAAGTCCTTATGAAATGCTTATTAACATTAGGTGTTAAGACTATAATAAGTGTTAGTTAATAGGTAATAAGGCCCTTTTAGGTCCTTATGAAGTGCTTATTAACATTATTATGTGTTCATAAGACTATAATAAAGGTTAGGTAATAAGGCGTTTATAGGTCACAACTTTTAACCAGTTTTATGTCGATTGAACTTACTACGACGGCTGTGGAAAAAGTAGGGTTTTTTTTGTATTTCGCAAGCGCCACCTAGTGGCCTAATATGACGCTTCATTAACACATACAGTCTTATCAACACATAATAATGTTAAGCATTTTATAACGACTTATTAGGACCTTTTTACCTATTAACTAACACTTATTACATGCACTTAATGTAAAGCGTCACCTGATGTGATTAATGATGGCGTTTCGTAAAACGCTAAGTCTGCTAATGAAGACGGGTAACATCTGGAAGATTCCTAATATTGATAAAAAGCAAAGTGAGCTGATCAAGACCGAAGAAGAGCGCTGACGACATTGTGAAACTATACTCCCCACGAGACGACTAATGGACAACGACGCGTGGACAAATCAATGACGACAGGTGGGCTAAAGGTCAACAATATGAAAGTCAACATCCGGGTCGGACCACAGGGGATAATCACATGCAGACTAACCAGAGTCCGCATTGATCTCGTTCTGCCTCCGGTTCTGGATCCTGAGCTGCAGGACTGGAAGACAAGAGCAGAGTTCAGACCCCCGCGTTACAACATGGAAGACAAGGTTACTGGATGAAGCCACACGCGGCCTTCTCCCACCGAGTCAAACACGCTCAACTTGCGATGTTAAAAAACACACAACGACTTCCTGTGGAGGCAAACGGGGAGGTGAATGACAGGAAACGGCCGGACGGCGTGATCACCGTCACGTGGCGGGGTCTCGTGATCGTGACAGTGACACGTCACTTTGTACTTTCTGAATGATGTGTCTTCTGACAAGTGTGTCAAACGTTGGACTAGATGGACACAAACACACGCACGCACACACACAAAAGCACAGACACATTAACACACTCTTGCGCGCACACATGCAAACAGACTCATTAACACACTCTCCTGCACACGCACACACACACTCTCCTGCACACGTGCACACACACACACACACACAAAAGCACAGACACATTAACACACTCCTGCGCGCACACACACAAACACACTCATTAACACTCTCCTGCACATGCACACACACACACACACACACAAAAGCACAGACACATTAACACACTCCTGCGCGCGCACACATGCAAACACACTCATTAACACACTCTCCTGCACACGCACACACACACACACACAAAAGCACAGACACATTAACACACTCCTGCACACGTGCACACACACACACGCACACACAAAAGCAGACACATTAACACACTCCTGCGCACACACACACAAACAGACTCATTAACACACTCTCCTGCACATGCACACACACACACACACACAAGCAGACACATTAACACACTCCTGCGCACACACGCACACACAAAGACTCATTAACACTCTCCTGCACACACACGCACACACAAGCAGAGACATTAACACACTCCTGCGCACGCGCGCACACACACACACGAAGACTCATTAACACACTCTCCTGCACACACACGCATGCACGCACACACACACACACACACACACACAAGCACAGAGACATTAACACACACTCTCCTGCACACACACACGCTCCGGCAGACACACGTACACACACATGCACGCGCGCACATGCACGCACAAACAAGCACATATCATTAACACACACACACGCTCCTGCAGACACACAAACAGACAGACAGACACACATGCGGAGGGAAACAGGTGAGGCGGGTACGGCTGGACCGTTACGGCAGGAGCCTCGCTCCGCCCTCACCAGCACCGCATGTCTGTGAGTTTTTAGAGCGGACGGAGCGACGGACGGAAAGGGGAAAGGGCACTGGAGGCTGGAGGGCAGCGACTATTTATCCATCAGTATGTCTATTCTGGTCCGCCCATCCCCCCTTCAGCTGTCCCCCTCTCTCTCTCCATGATCCCCCACCCCCACCCCCACCCGCTCTGCCCCTCCTCCCCTCACCATCACTCGTACCGCTAACTCAATTCTTCCTCCTTCCGTCCCTCTCCCACAACTCCGAACAAGAGTTTGTCCCGTCGGAGACCCGGGCGGCACACCTCACTCCGGACCCGCCGCGCTGGGACTTGGTAGCAGAGGGGGCAAGCTGGCGACTTGGTAGCAGAGGGGGCAAGCTGGCGACTTGGTAGCAGAGGGGGCAAGCTGGCGACTTGGTAGCAGAGGGGGCAAGCTGGCGACTTGGTAGCAGAGGGGGCAAGCTGGCGACTTGGTAGCAGAGGGGGCGAGCTGGCGACTTGGTAGCAGAGGCGGCAAGCTGGCGACTTGGTAGCAGAGGGGGCGAGCTGGCGACTTGGTAGCAGAGGGGGCGAGCTGGCGACTTGGTAACAGAGGCGGCAAGCTGGCGACTTGGTAGCAGAGGGGGCGAGCTGGCGACTTGGTAGCAGAGGGGGCAAGCTGGCGACTTGGTAGCAGAGGGGGCAAGCTGGCGACTTGGTAACAGAGGGGGCAAGCTGGCGACTTGGTAGCAGAGGGGGCAAGTTGGCGGCTTGGTAGCAGAGGGGGCAAGCTGGCGACTTGGTAGCAGAGGGGGCAAGCAGGCGACTTGGTAGCAGAGGGGGCAAGCTGGCGACTTGGTAGCAGAGGGGGCAAGTTGGCGACTTGGTAGCAGAGGGGGCAAGTTGGCGACTTGGTAACAGAGGGGGCAAGCTGGCGACTTGGTAGCAGAGGGGGCAGGTTGGCGACTTGGTAACAGAGGGGGCAAGCTGGCGACTTGGTAGCAGAGGGGGCAAGCTGGCGACTTGGTAGCAGAGGGGGCAAGCTTGCGACTTGGTAGCAGAGGGGGCAAGTTGGCGACTTGGTAGCAGAGGGGGCAAGCTGTGGGCCCAGTTTGACATGGTGACACCAGAGGCCGGTGTAAATGTTAGATTTTGTGACCCGTCCCTTAATCCAGTCCATGCAAATACACAGTCCTACCAACTCAATCACACCCCCACCCACACCCACACCCACACCCACCCACACCCACACCCACTCAGCTAGGGACAGATTACTGACGACATGTGCCTGGTGTGTTCCAGATGGGTTCATGATACATGTACAGTACTGCAGTGTAGGTGGGGTAAACACACGTCACCCCACACACGGACCAGCTGCCCGACAGAGTCACGTTGTCCAGCAGGTGATAACGAACCTGGGGGACCGTCTGCAGGCTGCTCCCTCTCTCCTCCACCCAACCAGCCTGGCCCCACGACCACATCCTCCACACTGCTACAACTGCTACACCACGTCCTCCACACTGCTACACCACATCCTCCACACTGCTACAACTACTACACCACGTCCTCCACACTGCTACAACTGCTACACCACGTCCTCCACACTGCTACAACTGCTACACCACGTCCTCCACACTGCTACAACTGCTACACCACGTCCTCCACACTGCTACAACTACTACACCACGTCCTCCACACTGCTACAACTGCTACACCACGTCCTCCACACTGCTATAACTGCTACACCACGTCCTCCACACTGCTACAACTACTACACCACGTCCTCCACACTGCTACACCACGTCCTCCACACTGCTACAGCTGCTACACCACGTCCTCCATACTGCTACAGCTGCTACACCACGTCCTCCACACTGCTACAACTGCTACACCACGTCCTCCACACTGCTACAGCTGCTACACCACGTCCTCCACACTGCTACACCACGTCCTCCACACTGCTACAACTACTACACCACGTCCTCCACACTGCTACAACTGCTACACCACGTCCTCCACACTGCTACAACTGCTACACCACGTCCTCCACACTGCTACAACTGCTACACCACGTCCTCCACACTGCTACAACTACTACACCACGTCCTCCACACTGCTACAACTGCTACACCACGTCCTCCACACTGCTATAACTGCTACACCACGTCCTCCACACTGCTACAACTACTACACCACGTCCTCCACACTGCTACACCACGTCCTCCACACTGCTACAGCTGCTACACCACGTCCTCCATACTGCTACAGCTGCTACACCACGTCCTCCACACTGCTACAACTGCTACACCACGTCCTCCACACTGCTACAGCTGCTACACCACGTCCTCCACACTGCTACAACTACTACACCACGTCCTCCACACTGCTACAACTACTACACCACGTCCTCCACACTGCTACAACTACTACACCACGTCCTCCACACTGTTTGAGTTACAGTCAGATTATTTCTGGATCATTGAAAAGTGATGACCTGTTTTATCCAAAATACACACACTCTCACTGCTGCGTCACACATGTGCCGGGCCTCTTCCCGTAATCAGATTACAACGATCCCCTTGCATGAAGTCATCACTCCTCAACCCCGGCCTGCTAGAACGACCGAGGCGGTCATTTTGACCGTTTCGGATTTTCAAAGCTTAACAACTTTGGGGGGGGGGGGAATGACCGCTCGTAATTTGTGCGTCATGGTGTGCGTCACGTCACTACTTATGACGTGTGTCGGTCGCGTCATTTCCTTCGTGAAGTTCGTTGCTGTGTCCTAGAAACCCACTAGCGCCCCCCAGTGCAGAGAACTGGTCTAAACTTGATTTCTGATGATGTGCAACATGTCTGGTTACAAACGCCCTTACAGACGCACCGTGACTACCATCGAGGCGCTGCAGGATTTACAGGCGTTGCACAGCGGCCATTTTAAATTGTTTTAAAAATAGTGTTAAAGTTGTTAAAATGTTAATTTCTGCATCAGTTAGTTTCATAACAGATACACTAGCATATGCAATGCATTGATATCTCAACTGGGTATTTATCTTGACAGAATATAGACTTTAAAAACCGGCGGTCATTCTGACCGCCCACGGTCGTTCTAGGTGGGAGTGAAAGCCCGGCCGTAAATGAAGACTAAACATGGTGTCCTAGAAACACTAAAGCACAGCGACACTGTTCAACACCCTCCTCGAGAGACAACTCGCTCTACAAGGGGAAAAGGTACGACGTATTAACAGTGGCAGTTTGATATTTCGCGGGCCATTAAAAGGGACCGGGGTCGATAACGCGTCAATAATGCGAAACCGCTGACTATGAGCCATAATTGCCGACATACCATCCCCGACCAGTCCCGGTTATGTTGCCGGGCAAGGTGCATCGGTTATACTGACATGCAGACATCCATCCACACTGCAGGGCTCGGCTGCCTATCCAAAGACACCTCTGTTTGCAGGCAGCGATCACTAAATCAACTTCCCATGATCGATACCTTAACGTTATCGATCTTGCCCTGTCGTGACTGGCCGACCCGGCCGGGAACGGCGGCGGTCAGCTCACATCTACACGTGGATGCTAACGCAGCCAATTACGGCACCTGCGGTGACCAGAACGCGTCCTTCCCCTCTCCACCGACCCGGGTCGGCCCCTAACGTATGGGCCTCACCTGAGCCTCGGCCTCACCTGAGCGGAACTTGCTCCGGATGAGAAGCGACCTCTCGGAGGCCAGCAGCGTCATGTCAGGGGAGGAGGCGAGGAGGGAGCGGAGCAGAGAGAGAGGGAGGAAGACAGCAAATCCCCGCTGTCGCCCTGCCAGGAGGAGTGGACTCTTCTGTTTCTGTCTCTCTCTCTGTTGGGAATGAAGGGAGAGAGAGAGGATAGATTGTTAATCCTGTTAATTCCATCGACAGATGCAAACCTTTACTGACAGAGGCACGAAGAGACAGACAGGAAGAAGGAGACATGGAGATGCTGAGGCTCTCGGTTGTTGGACCGGTACCGAAGAAAACAAAAGGCCCAAAACCTCCAGCTAAAGTGTGTTCAACGAAACCAAGCAGCATTCATACCTTGTCAATATTACAGTCCTGATCACAGTCCCGATCACAGGCCTGATCACAGTCCTGATCACAGTCCTGATCACATAGTCCTGATCAGTCCTGATCACATAGTCCTGATCACAGTCCTGATCACATAGTCCTGATCACAGTCCTGCTCACATAGTCCTGATCACAGTCCTGCTCACATAGTCCTGATCACAGTCCTGATCACAGTCCTGATCACGGTCCTGCTCACATAGTCCTGATCACAGTCCTGATCACAGTCCTGCTCACATAGTCTTGATCACAGTCCTGATCACATAGTCCTGATCACAGTCCTGATCACAGCCCTGATCACAGTCCTGATCACATAGTCCTGATCACAGTCCTGATCACACAGCCCTGATCACAGTCCTGATCACAGTCCTGCTCACATAGTCCTGATCACAGTCCTGATCACAGTCCTGCTCACACAGTCCTGATCACAGTCCTGATCACAGCCCTGATCACAGTCCTGATCACATAGTCCTGATCACAGTCCTGCTCACACAGCCCTGATCACAGTCCTGATCACATAGTCCTGATCACAGTCCTGCTCACATAGTCCTGATCACAGGATGTTTTTTTAATCCTGAAACACTATTAGGACGCCCTTCTGCTAAATTACAAGTTTTAGTGTACCATCATGCTGTGTTTCCCATGGCACCATTTTTTTTGGGGGGGGGGGTTTCCCCCTTTTTCTCCCCCAATTGTATCCGACCAATTATCCCACTCTTCCGAGCCGTCCCGGTCTCTGCTCCACCCCCTCTGCTGATTCGGGGAGGGCTGCAGACTACCACATGCATCCTCCGGCACATGTGGAGTCGCCAGCCGCTTCTTTTCACCCGACAGTGAGGAGTTTCACCAGGGGGACGTAGCGAGTGGAAGATACTATTCCCCCCCAGAAAAGGCACCCCAACCAACCAGAGGAGGCGCTAATGCAGCGACCAGGACATAGACCCACATCCTGCTTCCCACCTGCAGACACAGCCAATCGTGTCAGTAGGACGCCCGACCAAGCCGGAGGCACCACGGGGACTCAAACCGGCGATCCCCGTGTCGTCCAGCGGGTCAGGCAGAGTACTGCAGGATTTGAAACTGCAGACCAAGAGCTCGTTGCAGCTGACGGGAAACCGAACTCACTTCCGTTTCGTATGTGAATCATCAGGTTTGAGAGCAACTTGCATTGTTTTCCACGGGCACACCTGGTCAGCCCCGACACCCATACATACTGCAAACCCAGCTACAGTGTATCTGCAGCCATGCTAGGTCAAAGGTCAGCCTGCATAAGGTGTGCTGTGCGCGGAATAAAAAAATGTGCACTTTTTTGGGGGGGAAACAAAACGCTTGGCTGACTTAACGGCCCCGTGCAGGCAGGCGGAACCGTGCGGCGATCGACACCGGCAGGGACTCCAACACGCCTCCCTGCGGACCGCCCGTCACCGCCACGCGGGGACTCGCCGAGGCCCGCCGCCCAGCCAGACGGAACAAAGCACTCGCAGAACGAGGCGCACGGGGGAGGCGTGTAGAGACGGGAGCAGGGGGACGGGGGAGAGGGAGAGGTGAGAGACAAAGAGGGGAGTCAGGCCGCCTGAGTGACAGAGACAGGAGTCCCCCGGGCCGCGGCTCAGGCCGAAGTCCACAGGGGACGCCAATTGTGACGGGCAAACATCGAGTCACGACACCTGGCCCCAGCGCACAACACAGATTCCCTGTGTGTGTGTGTGGGGGGGGGGGGTAAGTCATAGCTCTGTGGTACAACAAGAGGAGGCGGCTTTAAAACACTATAATTTGCATACGTTGTTGTTGTTGTTGTTGTTGTTGTTGTTAGTGCGCACACAAACACACACACACCACCAATTAACAATATTGATTTGAACTGGCCTGCTCCCGGAACAGGCAAATGGAGCCTGTTTGTAGGGGAGGGACACACACACACACATGCATGCACACATGCACGCACACACACACACACACACGCACACACACAGACACACACACACGCCGGTACTTTGAAATGGCTGAGGTTATGCATACTAAATCACCGTAGCGGACCAACTATTCCCGAAACCTCAAAGGCACACATCCCACTTATTTACAATATGAATTTAGAGTGGCGTTGGCCCAAAGGACGTCTACCCCCCCACCCCCTCCATCTACCCCCCCCCCAGACCCCCAGACCCCCCCTTCACAACCAGATAACAAACAACCGATTGACATTTCAGCTCCGACACAGACATTATCTTGCAGCCGGGCAGCGGCAGTGGAGAGAGAAAGCCGGAGAATAAATGAAAGAGAATACTTACAGGAGGAGAGAGAGCGGGGGTCCCTCGGGGGAAGTTGGAGTGGATTTAAGATTAAACTGAGAGAGAGGGAGAGGAGAGGAGAGGAGAGGAGAGGAGAGGGAGCGGGGTGCGAGATGGGGGGAGAGAGGTAAGAGAGAGAGAGCTTCGTACTGCGCTTAATGACGACTCCTTTCTTTCATGTTCTTTTTATAGCTTCTCCTCATCCCCCTGCACACTTGTTAGTTTCTCCGGGCTCCTAAAGGTGAATCCAGGGAGGAAAGGTTCTGCGGCGCCTCCTTTCTCTTACGGTGCAAATCAACCTACTGCGTCTCTCTACCTCCCCCCCTCTCTCCCCCCTCCCCCCCCCTCTCTCTCTCTCTCGGCCCCTCTCCCTGGTCCACCCCAAAGCGTTCCTGAATCGTGGTGCCAACTGTGAGCGACTGTCAAAGTTACCCCCCTCCCACCCACCCCCACCCCCCCCCCGCTGGCCGGTCTCCCCCCTCCCTCCCCCCTCTAACGGTCTACACCAGGCTCATGTGGACTGATGGGCTACAGAACAGACTGGACGGATAAGCACTCTTGCTTTTCAGTGCGGCCGAGCGCGAGTCATTCATGCTGGCGGGGTCCAGCGGCCTAAAGACGGTGGGGGTGCCGGGACCCACCAGGACCCACCGGGACCCACCGGGACCCACCGGGGCCCACCAGTCACGCTCATCTGGGGGTTCGGCTGGGGATGCATGTCATATAATACAGTATAACAATACGACTTTTGCACACTAGAGAACACGAGGCTGGTTACACAGCTTGCAGAGTAAAGGGAAGTAACTTCCCGTATGTGTGTGTGCGTGTGTGCGTGCCTGTGTGTGTGTGTGTGCGTGTGTGTGTGTGTGTGTGCTGTTATGCGGGGTAAAGCTTGGGTTCTCATCATCGAATGACGTATTCCCAGAGGAATGCTCATGTATATGTGTCTGTTTAAATGCCTGTGTCACACTCTTTAAAGTGATATATCTGTGTGTGTGTGTGTGTGTGTGAGGGAGAGGGAGAGAGAAAGTGTGTGTGTGTGTGTGTGTGTGTGTGTGTGTGTGTGTGTGTGTGTGTGCGTGAACCTGGATTTGATACAGAGCCGGCTCACGGTGACTCAGTGTGTGTAAACACAGGAATGTCAGTATTTGTGTGTCTGCGTCGTGTCTAAACCTTTTGTACTGACACGTGTGAGTGTCTACGTACACATGCATGTGTTGTGCAGGTATGCGAGCGCACGTGTGTGTGTGTGTGTGTGCATGTGTGTTTGTGTGTGTCTCTGAGGTACCAGTAGACTGCACGGGGGGGGGGGGGGAGGGGGGAGGGCTTATCAGGTGCACCTGTTCCGTCGGTTTGACAGACAGGCCGGTGTGTGCTGGTTCAGCAGGTCACGGTGAGAGAGGGAGAGAGGGAGAGAGAGGGGGGGGGGAGAGAGAGGGAGAGGGAGAGAGAGGGAGAGGGAGGGAGAGGAGAGAGAGAGAGAGAAGAGAGAGAGGGAGAGAGAGGGGGGAGAGAGAGAGAGAGAGAGAGGGAGAGAGAGGGAGAGTGAGAGAGAGGGAGAGGGAGAGGGGAGAGAGAGCGAGAGAGAGACAGGGAGAGGGAGAGAGAGAGCGAGAGACAGGCAGACAGAGAGAGAGAGAGAGAGGGAGCGAGAGAGAGAGAGGGAGAGAGAGGGAGCAAGAGAGAGAGAGAGAGAGGGAGCGAGAGAGAGAGAGAGTGAGAGAAAGAGAGAGAGAGAGAGAGGGAGAGGGAGAGGGAGAGAGAGGGGGGAGAGGGAGAGGGAGAGGGAGAGAGAGAGAGAGAGGGAGAGAGAGAGAGAGCGAGAGAGGGAGGGAGAGAGAGAGGGAGAGAGAGAGGGAGAGAGAGGGAGAGGGAGAGAGAGAGAGAGAGAGAGAGCGAGAGAGGAGGGAGGGGAGAGAGATAGAGGGAGAGGGAGAGGGAGAGAGAGAGAGAGAGAGAGAGAGAGGGAGAGAGAGAGGGAGAGGGAGAGGCGAGAGCGAGCGGAGAGGGGCGGGGAGAGAGAGTCGGTGGGGGGCGGGGGGCCGAGGTTGGGGGGTCGATAAGCAGGGCAAGGAGGAAGAGGAGAGCCCTGGAAAGAGAGGGTTAGGCAGAGTCGGTGAGACCGCTAAGGAGGAGGGGAGGAGCGGAGGTGGCGGGGACAGCCGCAACAAGGGGGCGCAGGAAGAGAGGCGGGGGAGATAAAAGGAGGTCGCAGCCATTTTATCTGGAGTGGAGGGAGCGCCATTGATCTCTAAGAATGCACCAACCACAGATCACAGGGCGCAGATAGCACGCGCGGGCCAATTACGGTTGCCATGGCGCAACGTGGAACCGCTAATGGAGCGGGAAACGACCGGGGACTACGGTGCTGGTGCAGCGGAGTCTCCGCGTCTCTCAGTGTCATAAGCGGCGCTTGTGTCGCACGTCACCATTATGTCGCCAGCCGGCTTGTCGAACCCGTGTCAACGGATGTGGTGCCTGTGCACACACACACACACACACACTGACAGGGCGGTGCATTATCGGGGGGAAGGTGATGTAACGCCCCCTGACCACCACCACCAGCCCACACCCGGCCCCATCTCCCACCCCCACATCTAAAGCCGGGACTCCCTCTCTGATTAACACCTGTTACCCTCCTTCTTTCTCTCCTTACTCCCCCCCTCCTCCCTCACATACACACACACACACGCATGCAAACGCGCACGCGCACAGAGTGTTAATCCTGCACTGTGTCTGGCAGCAGAGAGGAGGCCTGCAGGCTGGTAAGCGATCCCTCATGCGGTATCATGTCCCCCCTCAGACATCCTGGCCACCAAATCCTCCTCACGCCGCGGCACCACCGTTCACAAGCACAAGTCACACCGAGTCCTTCATGAACCCCCGAGTCGCCGCGGTGCGCCCGTAACGGATTACTGGGTCTCACCGCACCGCATTGTGGTTTCATGCACTTGTGAGAATTGCTCCCTCCGCAAACGGACCTCTAAGGACTAGAATGCGGACCCGGCTCTCTTCTGGATTCGGTCTGCGGCGTTGCACTCTCCGTCGGTATCCCTCCACCATCTGAGAGGACAGAGAGAAAGGGAGAGACGAGATAAGAGGATGAGCAAGCACACGCGGCACATGGCAGGAGCAAGTGTGCCCTCACCAGGCCGCGGCGCGTAATGACAGCCCCGCGCCTGGGACCCACGGAGCGTCCGCGGTGAGTTGAGCGGTGCGCCACCGCAACACGTCTGCGCACACACGACAAACACGTCCGAATGTTGCCGCCTTACAGTCCTGCACACTAAAACACGCGAGTTCAAGAGCACTTCCGTACATGTGTATGCCTCCTCTCCCCGGCCATTCACCGCTCTGCCTATCCCCATCCCTCCTCCTCCTCCTCTACCTTCATCACTTCAATCACTTGGCTGTGCGCCATGTGCCACTCACAAGGCTTTTGCAGCCACCCGCTTAACCGCGTGCAACACACGCGCCAGGACACACGCACGCACGTACTGCACACACACACACACACACACACACACACACACACACGTGTGTAACCACACTTCACAGATCCCTGCCCTCACTCTGTCCATCATCCATCTGTCCGTCACTTTGAAGCTCGGTCCAATCTGGATAGTTACCAGACACACGCACACACGCACGCACACGCACGCACACACCTCTCTCACACACACACACATACACACAGACACACACACACCTCTCTCTCTCACACACACACACACACACCTCTCTCACGCACGCACACCCCCCCCAGCTGGACCGCTGTCCTTACATGGTAGGCAAACTGAATATTCATGACGTTGCACTGAGGACCTTGTTAAACTCAGCCAATCAGCAGCGCGCGTGTTTGGGGTCGCTTTCTCCTTCTCCTGACAGAGCAGTTCATTAACAGCGAATTAATGATCAAACCCTCCGCGCGGCCCTCCCTGCGAGCACGCGGCAGCTCGTGCAGCTTCTGTGATAAAGACTTGTTTAACGGAGTTTAATAAGTCTTTTATTTGCTTCTTTGCTTCCCGTTAGTAGTTCTGAATTGATTTGTCGTTTGATAATTTTGTTGGGTATTTTATCTTATCGAGTTATTGTTGTACTTTACGGTCATCGCGTCCCTCCTTGTGTACCTCCCGTGCTTCCGTAGCTTCACGACAGTGCCGTATTGCGTATGCGGCTCGTGGCTGGGGGGGCCAGCGGGGGGGCCAGGGATAGTATCAGGGCCACCCCTTGGGGGCGCCACTGTCTGCAGAGCCAACAAATCCTGAAGACCGGCCCGTGAGAGCTGCTTCCTGCTGTGCCCCGTCCACACCCAGCACACCGGTGCCGACGCCCGTTTGACCCGTTTCACCTGTGAGCGCGTCTTTTACGGGACGTCAACTTTCCCGCCACTTTCTTCACTAGTTCGCCGTTCCGCCTGCGTTCTCCTTCCATCCGTGTACTGTAGGACGTTCACCTCCTCCTTCAGCCGACACGCAGTGGCGCCCCCAAGGGGTGGCCACTATCCCAGGCCCCCCCGCTGGCCCCCCCAGCCACGAGTCGCATATACATAATATGCTTCTATCTGATATTTTACATTAGGTGCTGTTCATTTAAATCAATAATGTATATTTTTCTTAACTCTCATATTGACAGTTTTCCACCAGCCTATACAGTACACTACAACAGCAGCATCATAGAATTCCCCAATTCAATCATGGCTTTTGGTTTTGGTGTGCCACCCCAAGATTTTCAGTGGCCCCATTTGCCCCCCCCCCTATGAAACATTTCTGGGGGCGCCACTGCCGACACGACGTGAAGCTTGTCTCCTCGTCTGTCCAGACATGCGCGGTTCTCGCTCCAGCGCTCGCCACGTTGACGCTACGCTGCTCCACTTCCGGGTGAAAGATCGCCGCGGGAACTGTGGATCATGCGCAGAGCGCCTGGGCCAGCTCGGGGCCGACTGAAGCGGATACATGCCGGAGCAAGTCCATCCCCAACCGCATCGTCTCGGTGTGGTAGTCGTCCCACTTCCAGAAACGAGACTTAGTACGACTCCAGCCGGACTATTTTGTCTCTCTGTGGTCGTTTAATGAGCCTGTGGTTGCACATTAACGTACCTCTACCGGGAAGCCGGAGTCCGTGTCCCGGTGCTGCATGAACTCGGGGAGCCGGCTCAGAAGGGAGACAATGGCGGGAACACAGACGTTCCCGCGCCGGCGCGCCGCTTCCGCTTCTTCCCTTCAGCTTCTTTCTTGCCGTCACCAATCTGCCTCTCGGATACTTCCATTTCTGTCGGCACACGCCTTCTTCTTTCCCCGGAAGTCTCGGCAATTTCCTTCCATGAATTTACGCACATCCGGTTACGTTTGTAGCGTTTTAATGACGAATTATAAAGACGAGGGTAACGACAGACCTCTTCACACAGCCCCCCCCAAAGTCGGCGTCCATGTTTGTTGACTAGCGCATGCGCAGTGGCGCCCTCGTCTGCGCGGACGCACAAAAAATTTGGGAGGTACGCGGATGTCCGCGCGGACCCTACGCGTACGCTATCTGATGACGACATTTACGTCACGCGGACCGGACCTCTTCACACAGCCTCCCCCCCCCAAAGTCGGCGTCCATGTTTGTTGACTAGCGCATGCGCAGTTGCGCCCTCGTCTGCGCGGACGCACAAAAAATTGGGAGGTACGCGGATGTCCGCGCGGACCCTACGCGTACGCCCTCTGATGACGACATTTACGTCACGCGGACCGGACCTCTTCACACAGCCTCCCCCCCCAAAGTCGGCGTCCATGTTTGTTGACTAGCGCATGCGCAGTTGCGCCCTCGTCTGCGCGGACGCACAAAAAATTTGAGAGGTACGCGGATGTCCGCGCGGACCCTACGCGTACGCCCTCTGATGACGACATTTACGTCACGCGGACCCTCGCGTGCTCGCGGACGCGGAAAGCACAACTCGCGTTTAAATCCAAACCCCAACCGCATCATCTAGGGGTGTTAGTCCGGCTTCGAGAAGTCCGATTTGGTCCGGTTTCAGTCGGACTAAGGCGTGCCCATGTGTTTTAAAAGTCCAGTTTTAGTCGCACTAACACAATAAACCCACTTTATCTAGCGTCATGTAAACGTACACAGGAGACGGTGAATGGGTCATTTTGGGTGTGACCACTTCCACAAGTTCTGTACCGCCATAAAGCAGGACGCTGACCAACACCGCCCGATAAGAACCAGACCAGCAACGACAACAATAAAAGGCCCAAAAAAATCAATAGACGTCCCCTTCTTTGCCAAAGCCATCGCTTCCTGTTCCTGTCCTCGCCTTGCAGAGTATGCCTGCCCTCCAGTGGTTCTCACAGGGGGGCTGGGAGGTCTTGCAGGGGGGCAGGGAGGTCTCGCAGGGGCTGGGAGGTCTCGCAGGGGGGCTGGGAGGTCTCGCATGGGGCTGGGAGGTCTCGCAGGGGGGGCAGGGAGGTCTCGCATGGGGCTGGTAGGTCTCGCATGGGGCTGGGAGGTCTCGCATGGGGCTGGGAGGTCTCGCAGGGGAGCAGGGAGGTCTCGCGGGGGCTGGGAGGTCTCGCATGGGGCTGGGAGGTCTCGCAGGGGAGCAGGGAGGTCTTGCAGGGGCTGGGAGGTCTTGCGGGGGCTGGGCGGTCTCGCATGGGGCTGGGAGGTCTCGCAGAGGGGCTGGGAGGTCTCGCAGGGGGGCTGGGAGGTCTCGCAGGGGGGCTTGGAGGTCTCGCAGGGGAGCTGGGAGGTCTCGCAGGGGAGCTGGGAGGTCTCGCAGGGGGGCTGGGAGGTCTCGCAGGGGGGGCTGGGAGTCTCGCATGGGGCTGGGAGGTCTCGAAGGGGCTGGGAGGTCTCACGGGGGGGCTGGGAGGTCTCGCAGGGGGGCTGGGAGGTCTCGCAGGGGGGCTGGGAGGTCTCGCATGGGGCTGGGAGGTCTCGCAGGGGGGGCTGGGAGGTCTCGCTTGGGGCTGGGAGGTCTCGCAGGGGGGCTGGGAGGTCTCACGGGGGGGCTGGGAGGTCTCGCAGGGGCTGGGAGGCCCCGCAGGGGGACTGGGAGGTCTCGCAGGGCGGCTGGGAGGTCTCACGGGGGGGCTGGGAGGTCTCGCAGGGGGCTGGGAGGTCTCGCATGGGGCTGGGAGGTCTCGCAGGGGAGCAGGGAGGTCTTGCGGGGGCTGGGAGGTCTCGCAGGGGGGCGGGGAGGTCCCGCAGGGGAGCTGGGAGGTCTCGCAGGGGGGCTGGGAGGTCTCACGGGGGGGCTGGGAGGTCTCGCAGGGGGGCTGGGAGGTCTCACAGGGGGGCTGGGAGGTCTCGCAGGGGGGGCTGGGAGGTCTCACGGGGAGCTGGGAGGTCTCACGGGGGGTTGGGAGGTCTCGCAGGGGGGCTTGGAGGTCTCGCATGGGGCTGGGAGGTCTCGCAGGGGGGTTGGGAGGTCTCGCATGGGGGCTTGGAGGTCTCGCAGGGGGCTGGGAGGTCTCGAAGGGGCTGGGAGGTCTCGGAGGGGGGCTGGGAGGTCTCGCAGGGGGGCTGGGAGGGGGCACTGGGCGAGTCTTTACCAAACATCGAGACGTCAGTATTTATTCAGCTGGACAAACGACACAAAGCGAGCAATTAGTACGCTATCAAATATAAGAGGCTTCTTTTCCTCCATGCAGACGTCATACTTTCATGTTTGCTACGGACGGGGGGGGGTGGAGGGGAGGGGGGGAAGGGGGAGGATAAAGGATGATTTTTTTTTGCTTTGTAAATATTTGAGGACTACCTTGACGGCAACCACTTGTATGCTCTCATGGCACTCGTAGTAGCGATGGAGTCGTGACGATGACGGGCACACAGGTTGTCCTCGTCTCCTGTGGGAGTGGGGGGGGGGTGGGGGGTTGAGACCCACTGGTCCGCCAGCAGACACTCAAGACAGACTGCCCAGT
>JAJHIY020000464.1:5000-50000 GCA_022114975.2 Lampris megalopsis
TTTCTCAGTCTCCTTTGTTCTCATTTCTCAACAGTCCACGTTCTACAGAAAGTTGTGCATAAAACAGTAAAATCAATCACAAGGCACTTAATCTTCTGCCTCCCCCCCTCCCTCCATCCATCCCTTTTCTCGCCCTCCTTCTCTCCATCAGCTTTTCCTCCCTTTCTGACCACACCGCTTCCCTCCTTCAGACAGACAGACAGGCAGACAGACAGACAGACAGACAAAGCACACAGCACACATCTATGTCTGTAGTGCGTCGCACGGCACAAGAGTGCAGCCATCATGGAACCAGGCCTCGTGGTGTGTGTTCGTCATTAGGGTCATTATGGTGCTGCTTATTATCCTGGTTTTTACCCCTGGGCCACATCAGGACCACATCAGGGCCACAATACCTCACCAGCTCACACTGATGACTCCTTTCTCTAAACCCAGCAGCCTGAAACCGAACTATTACCGATATGATACTGTAAAGGGAAAGTAAACGCATGGTAACACGCCGTTGGGAAGCTAGACGAGGTGATAACTCCAGATCCATGTGACTGAGTGAATATGAAGAGATGAGGTGATAACTCCAGATCCATGTGACTGAGTGAATATGAAGAGACGAGGTGATAACTCCAGATCCATGTGACTGAGTGAATATGAAGAGACGAGGTGATAACTCCAGATCCATGTGACTGAGTGAATATGAAGAGATGAGGTGATAACTCCAGATCCATGTGACTGAGTGAATATGAAGAGACGAGGCGATAACTCCAGATCCATGTGACTGAGTGAATATGAAGAGACGAGGTGATAACTCCAGATCCATGTGACTGAGTGAATATGAAGAGACGAGGTGATAACTCCAGATCCATGTGACTGAGTGAATATGAAGAGACGAGGTGATAACTCCAGATCCATGTGACTGAGTGAATATGAAGAGACGAGGTGATAACTCCAGATCCATGTGACTGAGTGAATATGAAGAGATGAGGTGATAACTCCAGATCCATGTGACTGAGTGAATATGAAGAGACGAGGTGCTAACTCCAGATCCATGTGACTGAGTGAATATGAAGAGATGAGGTGATAACTCCAGATCCATGTGACTGAGTGAATATGAAGAGATGAGGTGATAACTCCAGATCCATGTGACTGAGTGAATATGAAGAGACGAGGTGCTAACTCCAGATCCATGTGACTGAGTGAATATGAAGAGATGAGGTGATAACTCCAGATCCATGTGACTGAGTGAATATGAAGAGATGAGGTGATAACTCAAGATCCATGTGACTGAGTGAATATGAAGAGACGAGGTGCTAACTCCAGATCCATGTGACTGAGTGAATATGAAGAGCTGAGGTGATAACTCCAGATCCATGTGACTGAGTGAATATGAAGAGACGAGGTGCTAACTCCAGATCCATGTGACTGAGTGAATATGAAGAGACGAGGTGCTAACTCCAGATCCATGTGACTGAGTGAATATGAAGAGACGATGCGATAACTCCAGATCCATGTGACTGAGTGAATATGAAGAGACGAGGTGCTAACTCCAGATCCATATGGCTGAGTGAATATGAAGAGATGAGGTGATAACTCCAGATCCATGTGACTGAGTGAATATGAAGAGATGAGGTGATAACTCCAGATCCATGTGACTGAGTGAATATGAAGAGATGAGGTGATAACTCCAGATCCATGTGAATGAGTGAATATTAAGAGATGAGGTGCTAACTCCAGATCCATGTGAATGAGTGAATATGAAGAGATGAGGTGATAACTCCAGATCCATGTGACTGAGTGAATATGAAGAGACGAGGTGATAACTCCAGATCCATGTGACTGAGTGAATATGAAGAGACGAGGCGATAACTCCAGATCCATGTGACTGAGTGAATATGAAGAGACGAGGTGCTAACTCCAGATCCATATGGCTGAGTGAATATGAAGAGACGAGGTGATAACTCCAGATCCATGTGACTGAGTGAATATGAAGAGATGAGGTGATAACTCCAGATCCATGTGACTGAGTGAATATGAAGAGACGAGGTGATAACTCCAGATCCATGTGACTGAGTGAATATGAAGAGACGAGGTGATAACTCCAGATCCATGTGACTGAGTGAATATGAAGAGATGAGGTGATAACTCCAGATCCATGTGACTGAGTGAATATGAAGAGACGAGGTGCTAACTCCAGATCCATGTGACTGAGTGAATATGAAGAGATGAGGTGATAACTCCAGATCCATGTGAATGAGTGAATATTAAGAGATGAGGTGCTAACTCCAGATCCATGTGAATGAGTGAATATGAAGAGATGAGGTGATAACTCCAGATCCATGTGACTGAGTGAATATGAAGAGATGAGGTGATAACTCCAGATCCATGTGACTGAGTGAATATGAAGAGATGAGGTGATAACTCCAGATCCATGTGAATGAGTGAATATTAAGAGATGAGGTGCTAACTCCAGATCCATGTGAATGAGTGAATATGAAGAGATGAGGTGATAACTCCAGATCCATGTGACTGAGTGAATATGAAGAGACGAGGTGATAACTCCAGATCCATGTGACTGAGTGAATATGAAGAGACGAGGTGATAACTCCAGATCCATGTGACTGAGTGAATATGAAGAGACGAGGTGATAACTCCAGATCCATGTGACTGAGTGAATATGAAGAGACGAGGTGATAACTCCAGATCCATGTGACTGAGTGAATATGAAGAGATGAGGTGATAACTTCAGATCCATGTGACTGAGTGAATATGAAGAGATGAGGTGATAACTCCAGATCCATGTGACTGAGTGAATATGAAGAGCTCATACAGCTAAGCTATCTGTCTCTGGAAGTCAGCTGTTTTTAAGCAGAATTGATGATTTCGTTAGCCTGGGAACCAGGCGACTTTGCGAGCCCATGTTTTACATTTACTCAGACAGGTGTCCGGCCCACCTGGCCCGGGTCGGACCAATCACAACCGTTTATCTCATATGGGGCGGGTTTGATATGATGACGTAGAGCCTCATATGTTTTCTCACTGCGTTCCAGGAACTCTGCCTCTGATTGGCTAGCACTTGTTGCCTCCGTTGGTTAAGCTGGTTAGGGTTAGAGTGGGCTTAACCAATCAGAGGATGAGTAGGGGCGGGACATAATAACAAACAACTGCATTTAAAGCTTTTGTTGCTAAGGAAGATGTGTTTGCCGTATTTCCGACAGGATTTAGTAAAGGTTTTAGCGCTAGGTCACATGTTTCATTGCTCTGATTAGCTGTAGGTCTATCCACTTGCGTCCGGAGGCCTTTTGGTTTGCACCCGTTAATAAGGCCCCCTGGAAATCGAAATTTAGCCGAGAGGAGCCGGACTAATCAGCTTGCAAATTCATCAGGTTCCCAGGCTATGATTGCATGAATGCCCCCATTGAAACTAACTGGTGATCTCAGAGATGTCCCCCGGATGTCTTGTGTAAGTGCTCTGACGTCAGATCAGCACTGGGACGGCAGCTCATCACACCAGCGTTGGTTAGAGGACCTACTGTTAGTCTGACTCATACTGGCTGCCTTCCCAGTCACTTCCCACCGTCGCGTCTGTGGAAGCTGATTTTGGTTTGCGCGTTCGTCTCTTCTCTATTGAAGACTGACACCGGTGGAGTTTCTCAGGGTTGAGTCTGTGTGACGTCACGCATTGCTCTTCCAGCAGACTGCCTGGCGCCTCCTAGTGGTGTTACGACACACATACCGAAACCCTCACTACATTCTCCTAAATGGCCAAACACGTCAAAACATTCTCTTATGGGACCTCAGTTTTACAATTTCCAAACCCACGTATGTATTTACGGGACTTTTTTTATTCCGGTGGGACATTTCCTTGTCTTGGCTTCAGTTTCCTTTTCCTGAGTGTTTGGTGAAATGCCTTCTTTACATTGTCCATAGGTGTGAATGGTGTTATGGCCGTGCATGGGACAAGTAACCTGTTCATTGTGTCTCCTTGACTTCTCCCTGTCCAGTGCATACTGGGATATGGTCCAGCAGCTCCTCCACCACTCTGAACTGGATTAAGCAGGTCCATATAATGAGTGGGAATATTTAAAAGAATGTCTATCACTATGTCCACACAGAGATTAGGACATAGTTATGATTCAGCAATGCTGTTAGCATTTATTGGTATTTGATATCAGCGTTTAAGCAGTTCTATACAATACGGCATATACATGTTGACAATAAGATAATCCCAGAAGTTAATTGTTCAATGCTGAGAACAAAAGCCAGCTGACAGTCTGTCTGCTAAGATGTTTGAAATCCAAGTGCTTCTTCAGAAGCGTTCCGGTGTGGGAAGATGGCGGGTGAACTCACGTTTGCAGCAGCCTCACCCAGTACCGACAATGCAGTGTCTGTCCATGTCTACGTCTACGTTTGTGTCGTTTATGACGTCAGTTGTTATTTTGATCTTAGATTTTTTTTATTTTTTCGTTTAATGGCTGGGAGAGCTAGCGTTGGGTCGGCTGGGAGAGCTTGGGTTGCCGCGTCCGGTGGGCCCAAGGACCACGGCCTTGCCTGGAGCTGCGCCCGAAAAGGAAGCACCGAGGGCGGTCTGATGGGACGCGGAAACAGGGCAGGCTACGCTAACTGCTAGCCCGTTCAGACTGGCACTTCGGATAACACCGAGGGCGGTCTGGCGGCGGCCTCGCTTAGCGTTGGCTGTGTTGCAGTGTCGTCGTGTGGAGTAGGGGGAGGTGTGTCGAGGGTGCCTGGCTGGGAAGGCTGGCGTTGGGTCGGCTGGGAGAGCCTGGTCTGCTGTGTCCGGTGGGCCCAGGGACCACGGCCTTGCCTGGAGCTGCACCCGAAGAGGAAGCACCGAGGGGGGCGGTGCGCCCTTGACAGCGGGGCAGGCTAAGCTAACCGCTAGCCCATGCAGACCAGCAGGTCCGACAGTAGTCCTGGCTGGTGTTCGCTCTCTGGACAGGGATTTTTTTGTTGACTGTGTTGCACAGAGTGGGCTGTGTTGTTAACTGTTTGTGTGTTGTTGTTTGGTTTTTTTGTTGCTTAGTTCTCTCTGTTTTTGTAGTTTTTGGTGGTGTCGTTTTTTAGAAGTTTCGGTTGTGTGTTTTTGTCTTTTGTGTCGCACTGCTGTGGGCTGGGTGACACGAAATGTCGTTTCTTTTGTGTACGCAAGTACACGAAAGAAGTGACAACAAATTGTCCCTGATTCCTGATTCCTGCAATAGCCTAAAACTACAACAATATTTAACCTAAAGCCCATTCTACACTCATACTAGTGATCAGTATTCCACACGAAGTCCCTTTTGGCACGTAGGAACCGGCGCTGGTTGGTCCTTCTGTCGGCCCACGGTGGAAAAGCAGCCAATGGCTCCTCGAGGTGCGATTCACCCTGCTGCCTCTCGCGCCATGATGAACGCCAGGTAATTTCCTCTGCAAGGTCATCCTGACACATTTGTGTGTGCGTATGTGTGTGTGTGTGTGTGTTTAGCTCTGGAAGGGCAGGTGTGATAGTTGCTTGGTTGCCAGATGACACTGCAACAGACCAAAAAAGGCATTCTCCTCATTTAAATTTAAATTGGTCATTTACACTGTGACAGTTTGTCCCTTGAAGCACGGACAAATCTCATTGTCCCCTATCAGAAATGCTTAATTTCAGCAACAACAAAACAAAACAAAACCCCACAGTGCTTTACTTTTGTGTCCTGCACACTTGGAGCTATGTTTGACTGGTAAAGTGTATCCACCTGACAGCAGCAGTAACACACACGGGGATGCTCACCTCTCATGGTGTTCCTCTTTAAAGTTCCTTTGCATGATCTAGCCGTGTGGAGCAGCTCTGAGTCATTTCTATTCCCTGCTGCTCCACACACACACACACACACACACACACACACACACACATTATTATGCACACCTCCTTCCATAACACACCCCGACCACCAATCCCCCCTCCTAATCTCTCCTCTCTGTCTTCCCTCCCCCATGATGAGAATTATGCAACACTCCGATCGATGGAGGCATGCAGCGCTGCCAGGAGAACGTAACCAATGGAGGGGGGTTGGGGGTGATTGATGGCGTGAGAGAGAGAGATAGAAAGGGTGGCGAGAGAAAAAGCGAGAAAGAGGCAGGATGTGACAGTTCACGCCACCTTGTTTTAGTCTATCTTACTCTCTCTCTTTCTCCCCCTTGCCTCCATCTTTTCCATCCCCATGGTCCTCCAGTCATTGCTCTTTCTCTCTGCTTCCCCTCTCACATTTTTACACATCCTCCATCCTCCTGCTCTCGGCTTCTCCTCCGTCAAGGTCATTGACAAGGATGGTCTTGTCCCTTCATCCGGCTTCTGATTGGCCACTGCAGCCAGCTGGGTCTTAAAGAGCCAGCAGCTCGCTCTCTCTCTCTCGCTCTCCCTCCCTCCTATAGGTGGCAGCCATCTTTGTTGAGCTGCAACAGAGAGGCACCAACTGGGGCTATGATTTTGTTTGATTTCCCCGTACGACTTCTACCATATGATTTGACCAAAAAATGATTTGAAGCCCTCCTAATATACAGATTTGTACATGTTCATATCACATTTGAGATGAGCATTATTACTGCCTTGTTTTGTTTGGGACTTTTAAGAGAGGACAAGGTCAGTGGGTCTTCCTGCTCTTCTGTAGTTATTGATTGATGTCGAACCAGGAAGTATTTATAGACACTGACCTTTTCACTGTCCGCCGATGGAGAATGGGACAGAACAGGAGAGGAAAACTGAAAGACAAAATTAAAGGGAAAGGTTGTGTTTTGGAAATGGGATGGCTCTCACAACGAGCATCTATGAATTTCTGAAACTTTTATCCTCTGTCCAGAAGAATGCAGTTTAGGAACAGCTAAAATACTGAAACTCTACTTGTCCCTTGCGAGGGAAGGGCCACTGCAAAGCAATACAAAGTTATTCTGGGTGCTCACCTTCACCCTGTGATGAGACATGTCTATCCTGATGGGTGCTCACCTTCACCCTATGATGAGACATGTCTATCCTGATAGGTGCTCACCTTCACCCTATGATGAGACATGTCTATCCTGATGGGTGCTCACCTTCACCCTATGATGAGACATGTCTATCCTGATGGGTGCTCACCTTCACCCTATGATGAGACATGTCTATCCTGATGGGTGCTCACCTTCACCCTGTGATGAGACATGTCTATCCTGATGGGAGTGGTCTCTTCCAGGATGACAACGCCCCCATCCACAGGACACGAGGGGTCACTGAATGGTTCAGTGAGGATGAAAATGATTTAAATCATCTGCTATGGCCTTCACAAGTCACCAGATCTCAACCCACTTGAACACCTATGGGAGGTTTTGGACCGACGTGTTAGACAGCGCTCTCCGCCACCATCATCCAAACACCAAATGAGGGAAAACCTCAGAATGAGAACCCTGGTTACTGGCCATGTAGGTTTGCACACACATGGAATGTGACTCTGGTTTCGTGGCTCTCTCAGTGTACTTAACAGAGAATAACAACACTACAACACAACAACCTTCACATATATACACAAGGACTGACTTATACAGGTGAAATAAGAGGTGATAAAGTGTAATGGTGCAGAGAATATATCAGAGATGCTGAAATACATGTTAGCAGCTTACTGACACACATGCCTGAGGTAGATGGACATGACAGAGTGTACCAGTA
Source organism: Lampris megalopsis (assembly GCA_022114975.2). NCBI lineage: Eukaryota > Metazoa > Chordata > Actinopteri > Lampriformes > Lampridae > Lampris > Lampris megalopsis. The sequence goes on from JAJHIY020000464.1 coordinate 12,670, forward strand.
TATGTACAATGTACAGTACAGTATACACAACATGTACAGCACAGTATATACAACAGGTACAGTACAGTATATACGACATGTACAGTACAGTGTATACAACATGTACAGTACAGTATATACAACAGGTACAGTACAGTATATACATGTACAGGACAGTATATACAACATGGTTGGATGTATTGACAGTGTTAAGTGTTCATGTGAATGACAGCCTGCAGAAAGAAACTGTTTCTATATCTGGTTGTTTTGGGGTACAGTGCTCTGTAGCGCCTACCAGAGGGGAGGAGTGTGAACAGGTTGTGGCCAGGGTGTGATGGGTCTGCAGTGACGTTGCCTGCCCGTTTCCTGAGTCTGGAGGTGTACAAGTCCTGAATGGAGGGCAGGTTGGCACCAATGATTTTCTCTGCAGTCCTGACTGTCCAGGCTGGATTACTGCAGTGTAGAGCTGATCAACAGTTCCTGAGGAAGGCTTGAGCTTCCTGAGCTGGCGGAGAAAGTACATCCTCTAATGGGCCTTTTTGATGGGCCTTTTAGGGCCTTTTAGATGCCAACCTTAGGTCCTGGGAGATTGTGGAACCCAGAAATCTGTAGGTTTTCACCTCAGGTTTTTGGTTTTCAAACAATGTCTTAGAGAATGCCTTGTGTAGTTTACATTCATTGTAGTTTGATTTTTTTTGGATAATAAATTGAATAAATTGTTCCAATATCAGGAGGATAGTAAGATGGACATACCTTTGTTTTTCTCATCTCATCTCATCTCATCTTCAGCCGCTTCTCCGGGGTGGGGTCGCGGTGGCAGCAAGCTAAGTAGGGCACTCCAGACCTCCTTCTCCCCAGCAACGCTCTCCAGCTCCTCCTGGGGGATCCCAAGGCATTCCCAGGCCAGAGCGGACATGTAGTCCCTCCAGCGAGTTCTGGGTCTACCCCGGGGTCTCCTCCCAGTTGGACGTGCCTGGTAAACCTCCAAAGGAGGGCGCCCAGGAGGCATCCTAATCAGATGCCCGGCCACCTCAACTGGCTCCTTTCAACGCAAAGGAGCAGCAGGTCTACTCCGAGCTCCCTCCGCATGTCTGAGCTCCTCACCCTATCTCTAAGGCTGAGCCCAGACACCCTACGGAGGAAACTCTTTACAGCCGCTTGTATCCGCCATCTCACCCTGTGTAGGTAGTGTCTAGTCATTACCCAGAGCTCATGACCATAGTTGAGGGTTGGAACGAAGATTGACTCTGTTTTTGTTAAACTGCACTTATTGGGAGGAAAATATCTGTGTACTTTGTCATTGACTGCCACAGCCAGGAATGAAGTAAGCCACATTATATCAGCATCCGCTGTAACAATGCAGGACTTAAAGGGAGCAAGGGGGCACTAACAGAGCTTTAGAGGGCGTTGTGCATACCCTGTAGTTACCCTGTAACTAGCCGTAACAACACCGCGGACACCTGTTGCTCTCCGTAACGCCAGAGAGCAACACAGCAACAGCTCGTTTGGATTTTACTTGCCTCAAAACATTGACATACACACTAAATTAACTGCACAGTTTGAAGAGTATGTTAACCACGAATGTGCGTCGTGAGTCATACCTTGTGTTTTATCCTGCTGTATCTGTATGTACGTCCTGGTGAGCCTGCACCTTGAGGAGCTGCTGATCTGTGAAGAGCAAGAAGAAACGCCCCTCGCTTTGCTGCTGCGGTTGGCTCGCGGTTGCAGCCAGGAGCAGAATGGCAGGGTTTGCTGTGGCCTGTGGTGTTTACGAGGCCATTATTCTCCATAAACAGCTGTCAGGTATCATCTCCACCCCGCTATTTCAGATGATTTTCATTCTGGGTAACCTCTACAGCACAATAAACTGTGATACACTTTTCCCGTCCTCATTTTCTCCCAACGGCTCACGCATAGCATACCAATACGCACACACACACACACACACACACTATATATATATATATATTGGTATGCTATACATTGGTCTAACAGAGGGAACATTCAAAAAGAGGTTTAATGCAGACGTGTAGCTTTAGAAACAACTGTTTAAAGAATGCCACATGTTTAAGCCCTTCCTTATATTTGGTCATTGGCGGACAGAAACATTAATTGTTCAACCACTTGGAAAACCCTCTCAAAGAACAAAACATTGTCACCCAGCAGTAAAATGTGTAACCTGTGTCTAACTGAACGATATTTTATCATCTGCAAACCACAAATGTCCACATTGAGTAACAGCAATGAGCTGGCCAGCAGTTGCACACATAGATATAAATACCTGTTTTGTAATTATAAATAAATCATGACAATAGAGAAATACCCCCCCCACAGGACCGTTAGTGATCACGTGTTTTTGAATTTTTGAACGTCGCACCTCTCCCTTCCCCATTGGACATTGTCTATGTGATGTGCACGATGAGGCAGTAAATGGTGTCTTCTTTACCGAGTAGCTTTACTGACAGCTCGTCATGCTTATGACAGGAGACAGGCTTGTACTGTCTCAGAAAGAATTGACTTTACTCACTGGATTTTATATATGTATGTATATATATATATACTATATAGTACGTATGTGTGTGTATGTATGTATGTATATGTACATGGCACACACACACACATATATATATGTATGTGTGTGTGTGTGTGTGTGTGTGTGTGTATGTATGTATATATATGTGTGTATATATATGTGTGTGTATATATGTGTTTATATATGTATGTGTGTGTGTGTGTGTGTGTGTGTGTGTGTATATATATATACTCCCCCGAGAATCGTCACCTTAACGTGGTGGAGGGGTTTGTGTGTCCCGGTGATCCTGGGAGCTGTGTTGTCGGGGGCAATAGCCCCTGGTAGGGTCTCCCAAGGCAAATTGGTCCCAGGGGAGGGGCCAGACTAAGAACGATTCCCAAAAAAACCAGCGAATTTACACCAGCAGAGTTACAGCACCTTGCCTGAAAAAGGGAAACCGGGGTGCCCTCCTGGAGCCAGACCTGGGAGGGGAACTCGCCGGGGAGTGTCTGGTGGCCAGGCCTTGGCCCAGGGGACCCGGTCGGGCCCCTGGGCTGTTTCTGGCAGAGGTCTCTGAGGTAGTTAAAAAGCTCCTCGGTGGCAAGGCGCCTGGTGTGGATGAGATTCGCCCTGAGATGCTGAAGGCTGTGGACATTGCTGGGCTATCTTGGTTGGCACACCTCTTCAGTGTAATTTGGAGGTCGGGGACGGTACCTGTGTAGTGGCAGACTGGCGTGGTGGTTCCCATATTCAAAAAGGGGGACCGGAGGGTGTGCTCCAATTAGTGGGGCATCACATTGCTCAGCCTCACTGGGAAAGTCTACTCCAAGGTGCTCAAATGGAGGCTCCGACCGATTGTCGAACCTCAGATCCAGGAAGAACAATGCAGATTCCGTCCTGGCTGTGGAACAACGGACCAACTCTTTACCCTTGTAGAAGTGCTGAGGGGGATGTAGGAGTTTGACCAGCCAGTCTACATGTGTTTTGTGGACATGAAGAAGGCTTACAACCGCGTACCCCAGGGCACTCTGTGGGAGGTACTGCGGGAGTATGGGGTACCAGGGCAGTTGCTACAGGCCATCCGGCCCATGTATAACCAAACTGAGAGCTATGTCTGCATTCTTGGCACAAAGTCAAACACGTTTTCAGTGGGCGTCGGACTCCGCCACGGCTGTCCCTTGTCTCCAGTTCTGTTTGTGATATTCATGGACAGGATCTCAAGGCACAGCCGAGGTGAGGAGTGTGTCCATGTTGGGAACCTCAGAATTGCATCTCTGCTCTTCGCAGATGATGTGGTTTTGTTGGCTTCATCAGAATGCGACCTCCAGCGCACACTGGGGAGGTTTGCAGCTGAGTGTGAAATGGCCAGGATGAGAGTCAGCACCACCAAGTCTGAGGCCATGGTTCTCTACCGGAAAATGGTGGATTGCTCTCTCCAGGTTGGGGATGAGTTGTTGCCTCAAGTGTAGGAGTTCAAGTATCTCGGGGTCTTATTCACGAACGAGGGTAGGATGGAGCGGGAGATTGACAGGTGGATTGGTGCAGCATCAGCAGTAATGCGGAAGTTGTACCGGACCATTGTGGCGAAGAAGGAGCTGAGCCGGGAGGCAAACTCTCAATTTACCAGTCAGTCTTCGTTCCAGCCCTCACCTATGGTCATGAGCTTTGGGTGGTGACTGAAAGGGTGAGATGGTGGATACAAGCGGCTGAAATGAGTTTCCACCGTAGGGTGTCTGGGCTCAGCCTTAGAGATAGGGTGAGGAGCTCGGACATCCGGAGGGAGCTCAGAGTAGAGTCGCTGCTCCTTTGCGTTGAAAGGAGCCAGTTGAGGTGGTTCGGGCATCCCATTAGGATGCCTCCTGGGCACCCTCCTTTGGAGGTTTACTGGGCACGTCCAACTGGGAGGAGACCCCGGGGTAGACCCAGAACTCGCTGGAGGGACTACATGTCCAGTCTGGCCTGGGAACGCCTTGGGATCCCCCAAGAGGAGCTGGAGGGCGTTGCTGGGGAGAGGGAGGTGTGGAGTGCCCTACTTAGCTTGCTGCCACCATGACCCGACTCCGGAGAAGCAGCTGATGATGAATGAATGAATAAATATACACATGCACACACACAGTACCAGTCAAAAGTTTGGACACCACTGATTGGTTTTCAAAATCTTGAAATCATTGCGTATTTCTGAAAATTCTTTCCAAAACAATACATTTTGTAATGCCCCCCACCCCACTAGGTTTTCATTAAGTACTTTAGAGATATTTAGCAAAAATAAAGAAAAATTCGGTAATGCTTTAGATAACAGTGTATAATGTACAGCGTACAGGGGGGTAACTGTTCTTACAAAAACTTATACTGCAGTTATTATTTAACTACTGGGTACCTGTTATATTATTACAGGATATGTATGACCATAAAACTGAGCAAACATCTGGACGTTTCAGGGAAGCTGGAGGGACAACTTCTGCATCACCTTATAAATCTGAAGTGATTTTATTTCAAAATGACTTTATTACCAACAAACATGCAAACTACTACATTGTTCCTTTATCATTTTGGGGTACTTAAAATAACTACGGGGTACAGCTGTTTGTGGCGGCACGGTGGTCCAGTGGTTAGCACTGTTGCCTCACAGCAAGAAGGTCCTGGGTTCGAATCCCAGGCCGTCCTCTGTGTGGAGTTTGCATGTTCTCCCCATGTCTGTGTGGGTTTCCTCCCACCATCAAAAAGACATGCATGTTAGGGTTAATGCTCCTGCCTGTGCCCCTGAGCAAGGTAATGGAGAGAAGAACTGAAGTTGGTCCCCGGGCGCTGCAGCCGCCCGCTGCTCCTATGCAATAGGGTGGGTTAAATACAGAGAACAAGTTCGTGGTAAGAATACGGTTTGCTGTAAGGTACAATGACAACATAAATAAAGTGGCTTTACTTTGGAGCAAAGGTCCAGGAGACAGTGTAGGGTGATGGATACTGTCAGCCTCTGGACACTGTCTCAGGCTCATTCACCTCACCTGGGGGCGGCATGGCTCAGGAGGTAGAGCGGGTCCTCTAGTAATCGCAAGGTCACTGGTTTGATCCTCGGCTCCTGCGGAGAGCGTGTCGAAGTGTCCTTGAGCAAGACCCTGACCCCTAACTGCTCCTGATGAGCAGGTTGGCCCCTTGCATGGCGGCCTCCACCATCAGTGTGTGAATGGGTGGATGTGAGGCGTACACTGTAAAGCTCTTTGAGTGGTCAGTAGACTAGAAAAGTGCTGTGTAAATGCAGTCCATTTACCATTTACCTGCCGTCGGCGGACAGAACTCACCCACCCTAGATGTTGCTCACTTGTATTTCAGTGTAACCACATGTTGACAATTTTGTAGTCGTTAAAATGTTGCAAGTCTTGTCCCCGGCATGTGTGTTCGACCAGCGTTGTAAGGTTTCTATAGAAAGATGGTTTCAGCCATGGCGCCGCTGCAGCAACATGAGATGGTCAGGGCATGAGAATCATCACGTTACTGTTTTGTTTTTTAGCGGGGGGGTTGGGTTTCTTTGGACAAATCTGAAATGGTTTTTAAGGGTCGGAGTACGCTTTGGAGAAGGATAACTTAAAGACTGAGGAGTGAACGGCCATGGTGCGTTGACGAGCGTTGATAAAGTTTCCATAGACTCCAGTACATAACAGTTAAGGGATTTGCCTGCCGGTTGTTTTACGTTAGTGTGTCACTCTTGTCTATATTTTGCATGTGTGTCTTTTCTAATTAGCTAGCTCTACAACACAATTGTATTTCTGATAATAAAAAGCATTAGGGACGAGATGTGTGTGGAAGCACAGCCAACCTTCTGCTACTTGAACATAATATGTGCATGTGCAAAAATGGCGAGAATTGAGGACTTTGTCTTGTTGCCAGTTGGCATAAATAAAGAATTGGTGGCATTCTGAGGGACTTAGCTGCATTCAGCTAGCGCTCAGATCCCCCGTATGTTATCGATGGTTCCTCCAGCTGTTTGTAGTTGGACACTAAAGTGATCTTTACACAGTGTGCCGTTTCTGCGCCATCATCTAAAGCGGAACTTCACCGTGTGCACGACCACTTGTCTTTCTCACAGGAAAACAGGAACAGGGAAGAGAACTGTGGAGGGAAAAAGAAAATCAGACTTGATTGACAGAAGATGCTGAGGGAGGGAGTCCCATCAGGACAGGTGTGGATCAATATCCCGGTCAGATGCTCCCTATCATTAGCTGGACATACACAAACATCAACCCAAAGCACAAGCTAATCACACCAACATTACGGTGACTGTTCTGTGTGGCGTCACCACATACCGCCAACAGTAGAAACACCTCTTTTCTTTACTATAGTACGCCCCATATGTTATACATAAGCACTGCATTTATCTGCAGATGATACTGGAATATTTTACACAGTGGAATATTTTCCATGTAAATACTGCATCATGTGATCACTGTATAGGAGTACTGCATAGTGTGAATACTTTGATGTATGAGCAATACATAATATAAGGTGAATATTGTATGGTGTGAATAGTATCTGAGCTAGTATTTCATATTTCATTTCAATGTAATTTCCTCTTGCATGTATGGATGTATTCTTTACATTTTGGAACATGTCAGTAACTTGCATTGCATTTTTTTCTCACTCAAAGATCCAGTGTTGTAATTTTCATAGACAAACCAACATCATACACACATTTTCATCACTGTTTCTTTAATATATTACTTTTTTCCTTTAGATTTAGTTCACCTTAGTCCATATTTCCTTAAATTTTGTGTGACTTTGAGCGACCAAGTCAAATTTCTGGCTTAGTTGAAAACTCACGTGGCAGTAGTTCAGGCTCTCATAGCTGAAAAAGCTGTGACTGCGTATTGTTTTCTCCGTTTTGCCTCTGTTTTGTCTCAGCTGTCCCTTCCCCTGCCTGCTCTCTTTGAAGAAATTACCACAGCTTTGCCACATCTCAACAGCCATGAAACATTCATGCGGACCCTGACCCAAATCAGGACCAATGTCAGCAACCGGGACCGACCCAAACCACAACCCCCTTCCCTCATCCTGACCCAGGTTTGTTCAACACTACCCACACACACACACATATATAAATGTAAATACACAAATAGAAACTCCCACATGTTAGTGTGAATTATTCAGGAGCACAGCATTTCCGAAAAGTGCTTTGTCCTCCTTCAGAAGTCATGTTCAATCACTGGATGGCGAGAGAGAGAGAGAGAGAGAGAGAGAGAGAGAGAACGCAGTAAAATGGAGTTGCAGAGAGACATAGATGGTGACTTTTCTCCCTTAATAAACCAAGCCATGATTTGATCCATCTGGACCACGGAGTCAGCTTATATAATACTATCAGCCATCCACAGGTGTAACCAGTCAGCACTGCACCACAGTGCAGGATGGTCAGGGCCCCGGCCTGTTGTCACAATCAGACGCAACATAACATCATGTCTGTAGAGAATGAAAGAAGTGAAACACACAGATTTAAAAGGAGCAGCAACACTGAAGCACTCTGTGCCAATAAGCCCTAAATGAAATGATTACTAGGAAACAGACCACCCTGCCATGGAAGAGGAGTCATGATAGCGAGGCCCAGGTAGCGATCGACTAGCCTACTTAATAAAATCTGGTGTCACACCCGCATATGGACATTATTCATGTCTGCAGAGGCCTTAGAAACACAAAACACACGTGTGTAGGTTGATTATTAGTCAAATAAATAAGGTCTACCTGTATCATAGGCGCACTGTTCGCTGTGCCAAGTCTTGACACCTCGCCAGCTAGCTCATCCTTCTGTGTGGATTTTGCCACGCAGTTTTACACCTCAAAAGTTATGTGCGGGCACACGTAGCACATTTTTGAACATACCGTAGGCCGTAGACTCGGTGCTCGAGTCAAGATCTTTGATACGATAGTGGTGAGTCAAGGGTCCGTGTGTGCGGGTCCTAAACTGTAGCGGGCCCTAATGCAGCCGCATTACCTGCATGTGTGGTAGTTTCGCCTCTGTAGTCATCTTTTTTTCTTTTATTTATTTCTGATTTTCCCCCTTTTCTCCCAATTTAGTGGCCAATCGATCCCTATTCTAGTTCAAACACCCACCCCCGTACTGCGTGCGTTCGCCAACTGCATCTCTCCGGCCGGCAGTCTGGAAGGAGATGCCTCCCCACTTTCGTGACAAGGCGACTCCAGGCCGAACCACAGCTTTTTCCGACACACACAGAGACGCAGTCATGTGACGAACAAAGCCGACTGCCCCCCTCCTGAAGACAGCATTGCCAATTACTGCTGCTTCATCGAGTCCGGCCATAGTCGGATTTGACGAGACCGAGGCGCGAACCCCGGTCCCCAGTGGGCAACTGCATTGACACAAAGCCGATGCTTAGACCGCTACACCACCGTGGACCCAATTCTGTAGTCATCTTTACCATATTTGGAGATACGCTCCACATACCGCTCTTGACATTTTTTGATCGGGTCACATGAACACTGGTGCAACGCCAACAGGACAGAAGACTGAAACGTGATGCTGAAGTGGCCATGCTTCTGTTGGACAGTCCATCAATATTGCAGTACAACAGCGTTCCCTTATAGTTTGATGCAGTGTGTAATACATTTGATAATGTTAGCTTCGGTCTTAGGATGCCTCTATTTGCTGCTGCGCTGATCTCACACCAGTCCCAGTGGCTGCTGCACTTGGTTTGTAGTCCAAAAACACGAGTTAGAATAAGTCAATTTCTCTTTTTCCCTTACATCCAACTAAACTTAGCACAAAAAGTGAGGAAATGTGTGTTTGGTAGATGATGTCTTTGGTGTAACAAAGCTTCTTGGCAGTAAATCTTCTATCAGGCAGCTGCTGGTCAGCACCTGGGGTACCAGGAGCTCAACACAAGAGTCAATAGCAGCAGCAAAATAAGCTGTTTGGCATTGGCAGAGAAGATTTGGCAAATGTTTCATGGGCACAACCCACATACTCAGCTCTGCTGCTCATCCCACAAATGCAGGTTCCTTACACATGTGGCGCCATTTAAAAGGCACATAAACAGGCTTTCCAACGCTATAAGATTTACTGCCAAGAAGCATTGTTACAACAAAGACATAACCCACCAAACACACATTTCCTTACTTTTTGTGCTAAGTATATAGTCTACTATATCTAACTATATGGAGGCGTGGGTGGCTATTGCAATGTGTGGAGATGTGGGAAGATTGCGGCGCAAACTCACGTTTGTGGCGGCCTCACCCAGCACCGACTATGCAGTGTCTTTGTCCACGTCTACATCTGCGTCTAAGTTTGTGTCATCGTGTGAAGTTTTTATTTTGATTTCTTTTCTTTTTCTTTTTTTTTTACTGGCTGGGAGAGCTGGTGTTGGACTGGCTGGGAGAGCTGGTGTTGGACTGGCTGGGAGAGCTTGAGCTGCTGCCTCCTATGGGCCCAGGGACCATGGCCCTGCCCAGAGCTGCACCCTAGAGGAAACACTGAGGCGGTCTTGCGGCAGTCTCACCTGGTGTCGACTGTGCAGTCTTTTTGTCTGCCTCTGTGTTTGTGTCATCATGTGGGGTGTGGGGAGGTGTGTCGAGGGTGCCTGGCTGGGAGAGCTAGCGTTCGATTAGCTGAGGGAGCCTGGTCTGCTGCGTCCGGTGGGCCCTAGGACCACGGCCCTGCCTGGAGCTGCACCCGAAGAGGAAGCACCGAGGGCGGTCTGACAGGATGTGGAAGCGGGACAGGCTAAGCTAGCTGCTAGCCCATGCAGACCGGCGGTTCCGACAGTCATCTTGGCTGGCGTTCCTTCTCTGGACAGAGGAGGTTTTTGGGCTGTGCTGCACTGAGTGGACTGTGTTGTTAACTGTTTGTGTTTGTGTCTTTTGCTTTGTTCTCTCTGTTTTCATGTTTTTGGTGGTGTCGTTTTTGGGAAATTGTGGATGTGTGTTTTTGTCTTTTGTGTTGCACTGATGTGGGCTGGTGGAAACGACATTTCACTTCTTTGTGTATGCAAGCACATGGTGGAAATGACAATGAACTGTTCCCGGTTGCTGATATCCCATTACTGTTCAGCTGGAGTACTGTGTTCAGCACAACCACCACGTCGCCACCGTGTCTCAAATGGGTAAAATAAGGCTTCATCTTTTCAGACGCGTCACATTAACGTGAGGGTATTCTTCTTGTGCACTTCTCTCGCCTGCAGGCAGATCGCTTTCCATGGTCTCTATAGATCTAAACTTCCGTCAGGACGATGTCCGTGAGGAAGAGCGTCCTGTTCGTAGTAACAGTCTCCTTCTTCATCTTGGAGAAGTGGGGCGTCGTTCCTTTGGGGTGGCTGAACGCTGGTGTGTGTTTGCTGACCGGACGCCTCGGGTTGAACCCTGCTCCTCGTTCCCTCTGAGACCCCACTTTGGATTGACGAGGGCAGTTTCCGCCGAGAAATGTGCCACATCCTGCCGTCTCATCTGCCACCAGTGAGGTTTATTTTAAGATGCTGCTCTTCTTTCCCGGAGTGTCGTGACACTAATAACGAACGCCGGAGTGACGTGACGTGGAGAAGATTACAGCAGTTTATATTTTGATCAGAAGGAGACCGGCCAGAGCTTCTCCCTCAGGGGAGGAACTCGAGAAATATGACAAAGTTTCCTCAATGTCACATCGGCATTAAACAGAACTTAGTTGTGTATATAAAGACGCGGGTGGGGTCAAGACAACATCTCATTTTCACGAAACAAACAAACTCGTCAAAACTTTTTTCTTCCAAAGATTTAATTCAGTGTTTCGTTGCCTCTCCTCGGGTAAAGTGACATAAAGTCAGACGGCCAAATTCAAGCTTCAACCTTTGTTCTCTGAATTTGGTGTCTCCGTTCAGCATTTCTTATTTGCCTCACACCAGGAAGGTCCTGGGTTCGAGTCCCGGGGTAGTCCAGCCTTGGGGGTGGTCCCGGGTGGTCCTCTGTGTGGAGTTTGCATGTTCTCCCCGTGTCTGGGTGGGTTTCCTCCGGGGGTCCGGTTTCCTCCCACAGTCCAAACACATGGAGGTCAGGTGACTCACCGTACTAACTGGTCCCTAGGTGTGTGTGTATGTGTGTGTGTGTGTGTGTGTGTGTGTGTGTGTGTGTGTTGGGGGGGCAGACAGGGACAAATGAGGAGGGGGGGCAGACAAATTGTCAAAAAGATGACTAGACCCCGAGAGAACGGCGGGCAGATGGACAGAGAATGTCCTGCGTTGTGTGTCTGTCCGTTCGTGTGTGTGCGACTGCTTGGATTGTGTTCAGGGTTGTGCTTTCTCTATCCATGTCGTATGCAAACACCTGTCGTGTTAGCATCACTATGTGTCTGCGCACTTATGTGTATGCCTGCCCGTCTCCCCACTGTGTGTGCATGTCTGTGATTTTGTGTGTGTGTGTTTGTGTGTGTGTCTGTGTGTGTCTGTGTGTCTGTGTGTTAGTGTTTAGACCTGCAGGTAATGTCTGCCATCAGTGGTGCAGAGATAATTTTCATCAGAGCATGCATGGCATCCTGCCCATTTCCACGTATGATTTCACACACACACACACACACACACACACACACACACACACACTTTCAATGAATGAATGAATGAAAGCTTTATTGCACCTAGGGGAATTTGCTTTGCACAAAGACCACAAAAGAAAATTAAAAAACATCAGCAACCATACAGGACAGCCCGTAGTATAACACAAAGCATCCACATTTTAACACACCAGGAAAAGCATCATTTGCATCACTTGATAAAGGACATCAAGTGCAAGCTGGAGAGGTGCCAGATTTCGACCCTGTGATCAGACCGTGTGAAGCAGCTGAATGCTGCGTGGGGACAAAGGATGTGATCTGCATCCTGGGCGTGCTTCACCCTGAAGGTAAAGGTGCATACTCAGCCCAGGGAGGGTGCAGAGGATCTGATCTTGTGAGTTAATCCACGATAAACTGGTCTGTCTACGTCAGCAGTCCCCAACCACCAGGTAACGGACCGGCACCAAGCCACAAAGCATTTGCTGCCGGGCTGTGACGAAACAATATGATTAATGAGAAAAACAAGAAACAAAACTGAATAACAAATATCTAACTTTATAGGCTATTTGTGCGGCTATTTGTGTGGTCATTGAACTTGGCATAGTCTGTCTGAGCTGCACCTCATCTTCTCACCTCATCATCAGCCGCTTCTCTGGGGTCGGGTCGCGGTGGCATCAAGCTAAGTAGGGTGCTCCAGACATCCCTTTCCCTAGCAACACCCTCCAGCTCCTCCTGGGGGATCCCAACGCGTTCCCAGGCAACATTAGACTTGTAGTCCCTCCAGCAAATTCCGGGTCTACCCTGGGGTCTCCTCCCAGTTTGACGTGTCCAGAAAACCTCCAAAGGAAGGCGCCCAGGAGGCATCATAATCAGATGCCCGAACCACCTCAACTGGCTCACCCTATCTGTAAGGCTGAGCCCAGACACCCTACAGAGGAAACTCATTTCAGCCGCTTGTATCCACCATCTCACCCGTTCGGTCACCACCCAAAGCTCATGACCATAGGTGAGGGTTGGAACCAAGACTGACTGGTAAATTGAGAGTTTTGCCTTCTGGCTCAGCTCCCTCTTCACCACAACGGTCCAGTACGACATCCGCATTACTGCTGATGCTGCACCAATCCACCTGTCAATCGCTTGCTCCATCCTACCCTCACTCGTGAACAAGACCCCGAGATACTTGAACTCCTTCACTTGAGGCAACAACTCATCCCCAACCTGGAGGGAGCACACCACCATTTTCCGGTAGAGAACCATGGCCTCAGACTTGGAGGTGCTGACTCTCATCCCGACCATTTCACACTCAGCTGCAAACCACCCCAGTGTGTGCTGGAGGTCACGTTCTGATGAAGCCAACAAGGGACACCCTTGGTGGAGTCCCACACCCACCGAAAACATGTTTGACTTTGTGCCGAGAATGCGGACACAGCTCTCACTTTGATTGTACAAGCTGAGCTGCACCTTTCTTCACCATTTCCTGTCACGCACACAACAGGGAGAGGATGCTGATGTTGAGCTTGAGTATTGCAGCGCAAGCGAGGTCATCATTTGGCCACCACCCAATTACCTATTTGATATGCGTGTTGACTGGGGACCGGGGTTCACGCCCCGGTCTTGTCAGATCCGACTATGGCCGGACTCGATAAAGCAGCAATCATTGGCAGCGCTGCCTTCGGGAGGGGGCGGAGTCGGCTTGTGTTCGTCACATGACTGCGTCTCTGGGTGTGGGGGGAAAAGTAGTGGTTTGGCCTGGAGTCGCCTCGCCACTTTCATGACAAGGCGACTCCTTCCAGACTGCCGGCCGGAGAGATGCGTTGGCGAACGCATGCAGTACGAGGGTGGGTATTTGAACTGAAATAGGGATCGATTGGCCACTAAATTGGGAGAAATCAGAAACAGATTTATAAAGAAAAAGATGTGCCGCTCTGGTGGCGGAGCGGACTAAACCACCGTTCTTGCAGTCCGCTCGTCACGTGGCTGGGAGGTTCGTATCCCAGACTCGCCGTAACCGGTCACGGCCAGAGTGTCCACGGGGTAAGGCCTTCATTAGGCCACCCTTACCCGAGGGATAGTGGGTGTAGATCGGTGTAGTGTTCGGGGACTCGTCGTTCTCCAGCGACCCCTCTGGCCCATCCGGGCGCCTGCAGCCAAGCAACTGAAAGCATTCTCCCTACGCCTCCTTCGCGGCCTGAAGGTGATGCAATCCATGCGAGGAGGCTTCAGTGTGTAAGATAGCGAGAGCAGCCGACACGAGTTGGAAGGAAGCTGGTGTTACGCCTATCTCCTTCCTGTGGAAACGTGAGCCAGGGGAGTTATTCCACAAGAGTTCCGGCCATATGCCGTTAGGTTAATCGGGTGGGATAAGGGAAGATGTGCATGTTGCAGCTAGCTAACTAGCTAGCTAGCTACCATGAGTTAAAAACAAAACGTAAAGAGGTAGGGGATTCAGAGGTCTAACGGTTATTATAAGAGACACAGCGGAGGCCGAGACTGCAAAACAGAAAGAACAGAATACTCTTTATTAGTCATTTTGTACATGCATACAAATGAAATGTACCCTCTGCATTTAACCCATCCTAGCTCGCTAGCTAGGGGGCGCAGTGGGCAGCTGCTCTCTTCCTATTGCCTTGGTCAGGGGCACAAACAGGAGTCTCAGCCCTGACAAAATGTCTTTTCTGAACGTCCTTCAAAAGGAAATAAGACGAGTTGTGCCTAAAACACAGCTTCATAACGACCGATGGCTCCCGTGTCCTGGCCGTCCTGTTGTGGGGGAACCAGCCCAGGCTCCTGCTGATCCAGCGGTGTTGGGGAGCTGCAGGGTGTTAATATGGCCCTGTGGGGGACATCGGTGCTGTGTGTTTAATAGCCAAACGTCACATGTTATGATGCCACTGACTTATAAACCTAACCTTTATTCCGGTCGTGATCAACTCCACACACACATCCGGTAGTCCGATCCCAAGAATATTGTCCATTTTCAACTGGACCTCTGGGCAACAAAAAAGGGTTGGGGCCCCCTGGTGTGTAATCCTGCACATTGGTGCCCCAGTGATCTTGGCCCCCAGTTTAACATCCTGCCCAGTCGCCTCTTGTTTGTACAGACGACGCTCGGAGAGCCATTTCCTCTCATTTCCTAGTCGTCTTTTTAAAATCCCTCCTTTTTTCCCTTCTCCTGCGTCCCCTCAAGCTCCCTCTCTCTCCGCCATTGCTTGCCTTCTCTTCCTGATTCTCTCATTTTCTCCCTTTTACTGTTTCAGCCCACGCATCTAGCTCCTCTCTCCTTTAATCGTCTGCATTTATTTCTTTAAGTCATCCGTAACATTCTTCCATCCCCT
The DNA here is from genome assembly GCA_022114975.2 of Lampris megalopsis. Classification (NCBI taxonomy): domain Eukaryota; kingdom Metazoa; phylum Chordata; class Actinopteri; order Lampriformes; family Lampridae; genus Lampris; species Lampris megalopsis. Next base: position 28,007 of record JAJHIY020000464.1, read on the forward strand.
TTTCACTCCACTGCCCCTCTCTCCCCTCTCCTTTCTCCTCTCTCCTTTCTTCCTCTCTTCCCTCTCCTTTCTCCTCTCTCCTTTCTTCCTCTCTTCCCTCTCCTTTCTTCCTCTCTCCTCTCTCCTTTCTTCCTCTTCCCTCTCCTTTCTCCTCTCTCCTTTCTTCCTCTCTTCCCTCTCCTTTCTCCTCTCTCCTTTCTTCCTCTCTTCCCTCTCCTTTCTCCTCTCTCCTTTCTTCCTCTCTTCCCTCTCCTTTCTCCTCTCTCCTTTCTTCCTCTCTTCCCTCTCCTTTCTCCTCTCTCCTTTCTTCCTCTCTTCCCTCTCCTTTCTCCTCTCTCCTTTCTTCCTCTCTTCCCTCTCCTTTCTCCTCTCTCCTTTCTTCCTCTCTTCCCTCTCTTTTCTCCTCTCTCCTTTCTTCCTCTCTTCCTTCTCCTTTCTCCTCTCTCCTTTCTTCCTCTCTTCCCTCTCCTTTCTCCTCTCTCCTCTCTCCTTTCTTCCTCTTCCCTCTCCTTTCTCCTCTCTCCTTTTATCGTCTGCATTTATTTCTTTAAGTCATCCGCAACATTCTTCCCTCCCCTTTTCCCTCCACTGTCCCCCTCTTCCCTCTCCTTTCTCCTCTCTCCTCTCTTCCTCTCTTCCCTCTCTTTTCTTCCTCTCTCCCCTCTCCTTTCTCCTCTCTCCTTTCTTCCTCTCTTCCCTCTTCCCTCTCCTTTCTTCCTCTCTTCCCTCTCCTTTCTCCTCTCTCCTTTCTTCCTCTCTTCCTTCTCCTTTCTCCTCTCTCCTTTCTTCCTCTCTTCCCTCTCCTTTCTCCTCTCTCCTTTCTTCCTCTTCCCTCTCCTTTCTCCTCTCTCCTTTCTTCCTCTCTTCCCTCTCCTTTCTCCTCTCTCCTTTAATCGTCTGCATTTATTTCTTTAAGTCATCCGTAACATTCTTCCATCCCCTTTTCCCTCCACTGCCCCTTTCTTCCTTCTCTTTTCTCCTCTCTCCTTTCTTCCTCTCTTTTCTCCTCTCTCCTTTCTTCCTCTCTTCCCTGTCTCCTTTCTCCTCTCTCCTTTCTTCCTCTCTTCCCTCTCCTTTCTCCTCTCTCCTTTCTTCCGCTCTTCCCTGTATCCTTTCTCCTCTCTTCTTTCTTCCTCTCTTCCCTGTCTCCTTTCTCCTCTCTCCTTTCTTCCTCTCTTCCCTCTCCTTTCTCCTCTCTCCTTTCTTCCTGTCTTCCCTCTCTTTTCTCCTCTCTCCTTTCTTCCTCTCTTCCCTGTCTCCTTTCTCCTCTCTCCTTTCTTCCTCTCTTCCCTGTCTCTTTTCTCCCCTCTCCTTTCTTCCTCTCTTCCCTGTCTCCTTTCTCCTCTCTTCTTTCTTCCTCTCTCCCCTGTCTCCTTTCTCCTCTCTCCTTTCTTCCTCTCTTCCCTCTCCTTTCTCCTCTCTCCTTTCTTCCTGTCTTCCCTGTCTCCTTTCTCCTCTCTCCTTTCTTCCTCTCTTCCCTGTCTCCTTTCTCCTCTCTCCTTTCTTCCTCTCTTCCGTGTCTCTTTTCTCCCCTCTCCTTTCTTCCTCTCTTCCCTCTCTTTTCTTCTCTCTCCTTTCTCCTCTCCTTTTTTCCTCTCTTCCCTCTCCTTTCTCCTCTCTCCTTTCTTCCTCTCTTCCCTCTCTTTTCTCCTCTCTCCTTTCTTCCTCTCTTCCCTCTCTTTTCTCCTCTCTCCTTTCTTCCTCTCTTCCCTCTCTTTTCTCCTCTCTCCTTTCTTCCTCTCTTCCCTCTCCTTTCTTCCTCTCTTCCCTCTCCTTTCTCCTCTCTCCTTTCTTCCTCTCTTCCCTCTCTTTTCTCCTCTCTCCTTTCTTCCTCTCTTCCCTCTCTTTTCTCCTCTCTCCTTTCTTCCTCTCTTCCCTCTCTTTTCTCCTCTCCTTTCTTCCTCTCTTCCCTCTCCTTTCTCCTCTCTCCTTTCTTCCCTTCTGTCTTCCTCTGCTTTCCTGCCTTTTTCACTCTCTAGTCATCACACACACACACACACACACACACACACACACACACACACACACACACACACACACACACACACACACACACACACACAGATATTGGGTGGTAGATACACAAACACTCACACAAATGCACACACCTTCTCAAAGACAATCACCATCATCTCTCTCTCTCTCTCCCCCTCGCTCACCCTCCGCTCTCCTGGCTTCATTCTCCCTCCTATTTTCCTGTCGTCAACGGTTACGTCAGATTTAGCCTGCTCAGCCCACCTTCAGCGGTCCTGTGCTCTTATTCAGGATGCTCTCTCTGGGTCAACTAAACAACACACCAACTAAACAACACACCAACAACACAACACACCAAGTAAACAACACACCAACAACACAACACACCAACTAAACAACACACCAACTAAACAACACACCAACAAAACAACACACCAAGTAAACAACACACCAACTAAACAACACACCAACAACACAACACACCAACTAAACAACACACCAACAACACCCCCTTCAGGATAAATAGTTTGGCTGAAACTGCCGTCCCCACTACTTTCCTGATTCCAGCCCCATGTGTTACCCCCTCGGCTTGAGATGGAGGGTGGGGGGTGGTGGTGGTGGTGGTGGTGGGGGGGGGTGTTACGTCCTCAGTGCCCTTCAGCTGTAGGATGTAAGGGAGGAGGGCTGCCCACCTTTCCAGCCTGGCGTTCATCTTACCGACCCTGATTCAACGTAGACGTCATAACTGCAGTGGTCATATTAGCTTAAAGGTACAATCCTGGGTTCACCTGCAGACAGAAGGTCCACCCCGCCACCACGATACCAGGCACAGGACTGTCATTCTCAGACTGATTGACAGGTCCTTTCATACAAGGAAGGCCATCAACCAACAGCTGTCTCTGCTGTTTTCCGCCGCTGTTGTGTCAGCAACGTTTGTGGACGCGGGAGTTGAACAGCTGAACACATTTCCAGCTACGCCTGGGGGAGAAGACGCAAAGATGTGCTTACTTTAATAACGCAAGATGTTCACTTACGCATGTAAATATATCTCTTACGTGGGAAAGGGAATCACCTGTTGGGCCTTTAAGCTCTTGTAAGAAAAAAACAAAGTCAATTCTTCAGTTTTAGTTCAGATTGACCCCTGTGTCCTTCCCCCCCACACCCTGCGAGCTGTAGGGGGGAATGACACCGGGTAAAGAAACGGTTCATACCCACAGCAGTACCAGTTTGCAACAGAACCACGAATTTGCTACAGAAAACCCATGGTTTCACCCCCCCTCACACACACACACACACACACACACACAGACACACACACACACACACACACACACACACACACACACACAGGCCCCCTCCCCCACACTGCCCAGTTTAGTGTAGATGTGGGATTATATCGGTGAAACCAGCCATGACCTGAGATTGAGATTGGGATTATAGAACATCAGCAACCCCCCACCCCACCCCACCACCACCACCAACCGACCATACCCCTCTGCCTTCACAGTAGATTACATATCAGAGGTGCCATATTACACACACACACACACACACACACACGCCCCCCTCCCATCACACACTCTTGTGTATGGTTGCAGCTGTGAACAGTTGACTGTGCAAAACACACGATGCAAGACATCTGAAATCTAAAACCCCCCGTTCAGTTTTATCACGGCACCTTACATCACACACTCTTTATTGTTAGTACTGCTTTTTGTTCTGTTTTTTCGTTCTGTTTTGTAATTTTATTGCTATTGTTGCTGCAGTGTTGTGAGCTGAAACTCAAGAATTTTACTCTCTTGTTCTTTTATAATGAGACGTAACAAATATAGAATCTTGAGTCATGCCTTGCAACGTGTGCCATTGCTGTGCATGAAGAAACGATCGATCTCGTTTGCTAGATTAATCAGAAATGATGATGAATAAGTTCTAAATGTATGGTGCTATTGTGTGGACCACTCTAGTGCCAGGTGACATCTAGAATCTGAGATCTTTGAGATACCTTACATTACATTACATTACATTACATTACATTACATGACATTACAGTCATTTAGCCGACGCTTTTATCCAAAGTGACTTACAATAAGTGCACCATTTAACGTAGGAGTTCAGGGGAACTACTAGTCATCAGAGGTCATAAGTGCATCTCAACAAGCATCTAAGAGTAAAACCAGTGCTAAAGTAAAAGAGCAAGAAAGATTTTATTTAAGTTAATACAATAAGTGCTAAGAGCACGTAAGAGAGTAGTAGTTCTTGAAGAGGTGAGTTTTCAACCTGCGCTGAAAGATGGGCAGCGACTCCGCTGTCCTGACATCAGTGGGGAGTTCATTCCACCACTGTGGGGCAGGACAGAACAGAGCCGTGACCGGGTCGATCGGCAGCAGGGGCCTCTGAGCGATGGGGCAACCAGGCGTCCCGAGGCAGCAGAGCCAAGTGGTGGGGCGGAGATGTAGGGCTTGACCATGGCCTGGAGATAGGAAGGAGCTGTTCCTTTCACTGCCCTGTAGGCTAGCACCAGAGTCTTAAACTGGATGCGAGCAGCTACTGGGAGCCAGTGTAGGGACATGAGAAGGGGAGTTGTGTGGGAGAACTTAGGGCGGTTGAACACCAGACGAGCTGCAGCTTTCTGAACAAGCTCCAGAGGTCTGATGGCCGACGCCGGGGCGCCAGCAAGGAGGGAGTTGCCGTAGTCCAGTCGGAAGAAGACCAGAGCCTGGATGAGCACCTGTGCCGTCTCGTCGGTGAGGAATGGGCGAATCCTCCTGATGTTATAGCAACCAATGCAACTTTTGCAGCAAACTACAGTTGGTCGTCCAGAATCACACCCAGATTCCTCGCAGTCCGAGTTGGAGTCACCACGGTGTTGTCATGGTGATCGCCAGGTCTCTGTGCGGGCAACCTTTCCCCAGGAGGAACATCAGCTCTGTCATGTCCAGGCTGAGCTTCAGGTGGTGTGTCGCCATCCACTCCGAGATGCCAGTCAAGCACGCAGCAATGAGTGTCTCTACTTGTGTGTCAGAGGGAGGAAAGGACAAGATCAGCTGGGTGTCATTGGCATAACAATGGTAAGAGAAGTCATGCGAGCGAATAACAGAACACAGGGATGTCGTGTACAGGGAGAAGAGGTGAGCACCCAGAACCAAACCTTGTGGAACGCCTGTAGTCAGTCTGCGAGGCTCCAACACAGATCCCCTCCATGTCACCTGGTAGGAGCAATCCGTCAGGTAGGATGCAAACATTGAGAGTGCAGAGCCTGTGACACCCAGCCCCTCGAGGGTAGAGAGGAGGATCTGGTGGTTCACTGTGTCGAACGCAGCTGACAGGTCCAGCAGTATCAGGACAGAGGAGAGAGAGTTTGCTCTCGCAGAGTGCAGTGATTCTGTCACTGCAAGGAGGGCCGTCTCTGTCGAGTGACACACCCTGAACCCAGACTGGTTGGGGTCCAGGAGGTTGTTCCAGTGGAGGTACAAAGAAAGTTGGTTAAAGACAGCACGTTCGAGAGTTTTGGATAGAAAGGGTAGAAGGGAAACCGGTCTGTAGTTTTTGATGTCAGAGGGCTTAAGTGATGGTTTCTTGAGAAGGGGGGGTGACTCTAGCAGTCTTGAAGGCAGATGGAAAGCATCCTGCCTGGAGGGAGGTATTGATGAGGTGGGTTAGAAAGGGAAGCAGTTCAGGTGCTATAGACTGAAGAAGAGGGGAAGGGACCGGGTCAAGGGAGCATGTGGTGGGGCGACTGGATGTGATGAGGTTGAGGACCTGGGTGGGTGGGACATGGAGAGGTGAGGGAGGGTGCAGAGGGTGGGCTAGTGCAAGCAGCACTAACTGGGTGGTGAGAAAAGGAGGATCTGTTGTCGTTTACCTTCTTGTCAAAAAAGTTGACAAAGTCATCAGGGAGAAGGGAGGAAGTAGGAGGAGGAGGTGGGGGTTGAAGAAGTGTAGAGAAGTTTTCAAATTGTTTCTTAGGATTAGAGGCAGAGGATATGACTTTAGAGTGATAGAAGGCAGCCTTAGCAGCAGAAAGGGAGGAGGAAAAAGGGGAAAGAAGAGACTGGAAGTTGAGAAGGTCCTCTGGGAGTTTACCTTTTTCTCCATTTGCGCTCTGCCACTCTTAAGCTCCGTCTGTGTACTGAGTCGGACAGCCAAGGGGCAGGTGGAGTTGGGCGTGCAGGCCTGGAGGTGAGGGGACAGAGATTTTCCAGAGAAGAGGAGAGGGTAGAGAGAAGAAGATCAGTAGCAGTGTCAGGGGGTAAGGGAGAGAACGATTCAGGTGTAGGGAGGATAGAGGTAACAGAGGAAGAAAGATCAGTGGCGGAGAGAGAGCGGATGTGTCTACGGGTGGAAACCATGTGGGGAGGGGGAGGGGCTGAGGGGGGGCGGGGAAGAGAGAACGAGAGTAGGACATGAAATAATGGTCAGAGAGCTGGAGGGGAGTAACAGAGATTGGAAATATGACCTTAATATCATTATTGCCCTTATTTCATGAATATGCTGTCTTTCAGGCTAAATATCTCTTGTGGTGTTTTGTTCTGTCGTTTTCTACTAATGGTCAATATTTATGAGTGGTTTATGATGTCTGACAGGATGCGGAAGTGGGGCAAGCTAAGCTAACTGCTAGCCCATGCTGACCGGCAGTTCCGACAGTCAGCCTGGGTGGCGTTCGTTCCCTTGGACAGTGATTTTTTTTCTCAGTTTGGATATATGTTATTTTAGATATATGTGTTAGTTTGGATATATTTGTTAGTTTAGATATACATTGTAGTTTAGATATATATTTTTAGTTTGGATATATGTGTTAGTTTAGACCAGCGAGCTAACGCCAGGTGGGCGAGCTAGCAAAGTTAGCTAACATTGAATCACAAATCAGTTCGGCATTTCGGCGACATTACAATACTTTTAGCGAATTAAAGTTTGGCTGAAGTCAGTGGGCCAAGCAGGTTCATTCAACATACGCTAGCCCGCTACCCGCTTCGTCAACAATGCTGCAAAGGTAAGTAACGTCTTTATTCAATACAACTCGGAAGACACTCAGAAGTCTATCCTGGTTACTTTCAAAATAAAAGTCCCTTGCGGTATTAACTGATTCCTCCACATCTCCCTTTCTAAGAAAAACAATGCAGACTGTACCAAAAGTATATCAGACAACAAACCAATGATAATGTCAATCCGTAAATTTCTCTGCACATCTCACATTAAACATACTTGGCAAGCCATGTTGAACTTAGCTTCCGCCCCCCCCCCACATAACACGTAGAGCATTACAGGATAGAACTTTCTCACTTCTCTGCGTGCTCACAAATCCGGTCTGTGAGGCTTTACTACCACTCTGCCAAACCTAGTCCTGGTAGGGACGGGCATGGCTGTCTTTGGAGTCTGTATTGGAGACTCAGGGTGGTCTGAGGTAGCCAGGGCAGACCCAGCTGGCTGCGCCAGTGTGCTGGGTGTCTGTGGCTGAGGTGCTGTCTCAGACAAGGGGACGAGATGGTGTCTGTTTCGTCTGATGGTGCCTGTAGGGCCATCCACTAGATATGAACGAGGTGTGGAGTGAGACGAAACCACAGTGGCCTGAGACTTGGTATCAGTGACCCACACTGACTGCTCAGGTGTGAGCTGACTTAAGTCCCTCACTCTGTCTTTTGTTGAATGCCCGAGTGACCTTTGACCTCCTCTCTTTCTCTGGCTGCCACGGCGACCCCATTAGGAAGAGCAGGGACGAGTAGAGATGGATGCTGGGGCACAGGTGTGTGATGTCTCCGTCCCATCAGGAATTGTGCGGGGCTGTAGCCGTTTGCCATTGGAGTAACTCTGTAGGCCAACAGAGCAAGGTATGGGTCTCTGCCTTTCTTTAGCAACCGTTTCACTGTCTGAACGTGGCATTCTGCCTCTCCATTGCTTTGGGTGAACTTGGGGCTACTCGTGATATGTTTGAACCCGTAGGATGGTGCAAAGCCCTTGAACTGTTGACCAGAAAATTGAGGTCTATTGTCACTGTAGAACAATTCGGGGGTGCCGTGTCTGGAGAAGATGGATTTGAGATGTACAATCACATCTTCTGAGTATGTTGGGTTAATTTTGCAATTTCTACAAATCTTGAATAATAATCCACAACTAGAAGATAGCTGCTGTTGTTGAGAGTGAAAAAATCCGCTCCCACTTTTTGCCATGGTCTCTGCGGAAGCTTACTGGGCAGTAATGGCTCCACTAGATTGGCATGTTCCTTTATGCATGTTGTGCATGTAACCCACATGATTACATGTACCCTGTGACGTATGTAAGTTCCACGAGTAGCCTCTAGGAGGCACACGAGCTACAGAGTTTAAACCATACAAACAATCGTCAACAATAGAGAAGAGAAATACGGATATTTAGAAATACGGACAACTTTGACTATGGATACTTGAATTATTGATAGTTGAACTACGGATATTTGAGCTACAGGACATTTGAACTACGACATAAAGATCCCTCCCACGAAGCTTCCTTGGTGAGCCGCTAGCCAAAGCTAAAAAGTAAACAGCTTCCTGTGTTCCATGTAATCATAGCCATTTACGTAGGATATCTTGATTTTATCCAAAGACAGATGATCTCCTGTTGAAGGAAGAAGGAAGACTCTTTTCTCTTGTGTTTTGTACGCTGCTGGAATCCTGGTGAGATAAGAGTTTAAAATCTTGAAATCTAAAGACTGACAATTTTCCATTGGTTGCTAAGCTAAGCTAACCCAGCTAAAACGTATATCTATGATCCTTAGCAGTTCCCATATGATTCAGAGCTTTAAAACCAGTCAGGACACCCGATCCACAGGGTTTATTTGATGTAGGAATGTTAGACATTTTAATATAATAATATGCTTGTTGTTAAAAAAACCTGTAAGCTCCAGTTGCCACTAGCCACCGAGCCAACTCGGGCTACATGGCATCCATGGAACCCATAGCAGCCAGCTAGACGTGAATTCACGTTGATAGTGCCGCAGCCTGGCTGCGATGACGTTGTTTTTAACTGTTCTCATAGCAATAGGCTGTTGTCATTCAGCCGCATATTAGTTATATGTAGGAAATGATTTAATTCTGGGAATTGACTCTAGATTTGGGTATTTTTATTTTGTTTGTAATTGGTTGATAGAGATTGCAATTAATAAGGAATCTGTACAATTTTGTGCAGACTGGTTTTTTAGTACCCCGAACAACCCCCCTTGCTACACCCTTTTGGAACCCTTGGATACCCCCTTTGGATTGCCCCCATCATCGCCCTGGATTTGGATTCATCATCATCGCCTCAACATTAACTTGCCCCTGTGATTGTGGTAGGATCTGGACATTGCACCTTGCACAGATTGGAAGACTGAATCATTCCCCCTTTTCTTTTCTTTTCTTTATTATTTTCTTTGAGTGCACTCATACTTTATTTTGGATTATTTTCTTTAAATTCTTAGTGTAGAATATGGCTGCATAAGTAATGTATTAGAAGGGTATAAAATAGAATATAGATAGATATAGACAATAAATAGAATATTAGGAAGAACTTTTAAAAAGTATAATAGAGTAAAACATATATATATATGTATAACACATCTAATTTAGTATTGCTATTGAAATAACTTTACTTTGAACTGTTGAAATAAATTGGTTTTTTTATTGTAAACTATACCCACGAGTGTGTGTGTTGTCTTTGAGGTGAGTACTAGAATCTGGTCTAGAAAAAAACCTACATCAATCTCCACTGAACTTAGACATTAGACTGTAAACTGTCCCTGCGCAAGCATAGGCCCATTCCCCTGTCGTGCAGGTTAAATGCAGTTTCTCACCAGCTCGTTCAGTTGGCTGCCTAGGCCGGGCCACCATACTGTTTCTCTGGCCCGCTCTCTGCACCTTGTCATCCCCTGATGTCCTTCGTGTAGAGCCTCTAGGACAGAGTTGCGCATCACTTAGGGAATGACTAGTCTGGACCCTTTTAGCAACAATCCATCGTGCCCAGTAAGGATAGCTCTTTCTGGCCAGTAGGCTTTCACTGGACCTGTGAGGTGGCTGTAGTCAGGCCATCCGTTCTGACTAAATGAGATGACCTCTGAGCAAACACTGTCTTCTTCCAGTTGTTCTCTCAGTTGTGCCAGATATGTTGAGCTGGCGGGCAGGCTATTTATCACCTCATCTACATAGATGTTAGTGTCTTCCATTAGGTCTTTGTGTCTGTCGTTCAGACTTGTGCTCGGGCTGACAGGTGCATGCCAGAGAGTGTCTGCGGTGTGGAGGGCTTTACCAGCAGTGTGAGAGATAGAGTAACTGTACCTCATGAGTTTGAGTCTAAATCGCTGGATTCTGGGAGGAAGCTCAGTTAGAGCCTGGTGACCTAACAGGCTAACTAGAGGCTTGTGGTCAGTCTCTAGAAGAAATGTCGGCCAATCAGTAAGTCTCTAAAGCGCTCACACCCCCATGTCAGTCCTAGTGCCTCTTTCTCCACCTGTGCGTACCTGTGTTCAGTCTTGGTCACAGCGTGTGATGCGTACGCTACAGGCCTCCACTGCTCCCCCTCCTTCTGTAGAAGGACTGCACCAAGTCCATATGATGAAGGATCCGCTGACAGTTTCAGCTCCTTGTTGGGGTCGTAGAGTGTCAGGACCGGAGGTGATGTCAGATCATTTTTCAGCTGGTCGAATGCTTGTTGTTGTGCGCAGCTCCAAACCCACTGATTTTTCTTTGAGAGAAAGTCCCACAGTGGGTGGTTTGTCTTTCTCTGCAAGCCCTGGGATGAGTTTCCCAGCTAGGAAGCTGCGGACTTCACCTGTATTGGATGGCTCCCTCATCTCTCTGACTGCCTATATTTTGTCTGAGTCTGGTTGCACTCCATCAGCTTACAGGATATGGCCCAGGAACTTCACTTCTCTCCTGCCTAGCTCGCACTTCTCCATGTTCAGTGTGACGCCAGCTCCTTGGAGCTTGTGGAGTACAGTGTGAAGTCTGGTGTTGTGGTGCTGTTGGTCTTTTCTCCAGATGAGAACGTCATCCATATGGCATACTGCTCCCTGCAGCTCATCGAGGATCATGGACATTCTCCGCTGAAAGTGTTCAGGGGCTGACGCGATGCCGCACGGCAGTCTGTTGAAATAAAAACGGCCAAAGGCAGTTATGAATGTTGTGTATGGTGCTGACTCAGGGGATAATGGGATCTGCCAAAACCCTCTATTTTTGTCTAGTTTGCTGAAGACTTGCACTCCTGCGAGAGATCCAAGCGTCTGCTCAACTGAAGGCAGGATGTATTTCTCTCTGCATACTGCTTCATTGAGGCAGAGAGCCATTCTTTGTTGGCACCGGGACCATACCAGAACACCATTCTGTTGGTTCTTCGACTCTGGAGATGACTCCCATCGACTCCATTCTTTCAAGCTCCCCCTTCACTTTCCCCAGTAAAGGGATTGGGGCACATCTCGGTGTTGCCAGGGAAAAAAGAACAGCGTCAGGCTTGAGCTTAATGGTGTATGGCTGCTGCATCATTCCTAAGTCCTGACACAGTTTTGGATATGACTCTTCCATCTCAGCTTTGTCTACTCGCCTTTACGCTAACTGGTCTGCTAACAAGGACATTTGTAAGTCTTTTATGACATACACATCCTCCTGGATCACTAGCTCACCTTTGCCTAGTGACTCAGTGTACCTGCCTAAAACAGGAAGTGGCTTACCTCCTGGGCCGACTAGTGGTCTGTCTGTTTTAGTCAAATGGGTGTCTGTCTCTGCTATAGTGTAGTATGTCTGAGCTGGAATGATGGAGACGTCAGCTCCCGTATCTATTTTAAACCTGACTTTATGGTTTCTGATAGTCAGAACTGCATACCATGGGTCTGTGCCTGCGTCTACGGAGCCTAGGAACAAGGATGTGTCGCAGTTCTCACTAGTTTCTACAGTGTGCACTGCTTTGCCAGGTTTGCACACTTTACTGTAGTGCCATTTCTTTCCACATGTATGGCATGTCACTTCTCTGTCTGGGCACTGCCATTTTCCATGACCTGGGGATTTTCCACATCTGTAACATGCCTGGCGATCAGATGGTGCTTTTCCTTTTGACCCTGTTTTTGGGGTGGGCAGCTTTTGTTTTCTATTCTTGTTGTCGCTGCATCAATTTCGGTTTTAGTTTCCCCTCTGAGGTTCGTTTGCTGACTTTTTATCACTTCCGACTGCCTTGCCATGTTGGCTGCTTTTTCTAGCGTCAAATCTCTGTCCAACTGCATTCTCTCAGCAAGACTGGCATCTCTCAGTCCTACTACAAGGCGGTCTCTGATTAACTTGTCGTGAAGTGCGCCATAGCTGCAGTTTTCTGCTAGAGCATACAATGCAGTGATAAAAGAGTCTACAGTCTCATTAGCTAGCTGCACTCTTTGGTTGAATCTTGCCCTCTCATATATTACGTTTTTTCTGGGCATGAAGTATTTCTCGAAAGAGTCTCTTACCGCGCTGTGCAGTTGTCTCTCTGCACCGGTGAAAACTTGGCCCTGCAGTATGTCGCCTGCGTCATCTCCCGTGCAGTAGACTAATGTGTTCACTTGATTAGCTTGTGAACTAAGATGCAGGTTGCTGGCCAGTCTAAATCCTTCAAACCTCCTTATCCATCTTTCCCAGTCTTGGGGTTTTGAAAAGTCGAACGCTTCTGGAGGCTGGATTGTGAATGTTGTGCTAGGATGTGTGTTAGCAGGGTTAGCTCCTAGCTGGGGGGAGGGGGGGCTGTGTTGCTGCACTGCTGTTGTCTTGGGACATCTCGCCATTCGCAGATATTACCTACGACTAACTAACTTAAAGCTCTCCCTAGCCGTCACAAAGCTGTCGCTCCTTACTGCAATCCCTCTTCTGACACCATGTTGTGTTTGGCGTAAATGATCCCAGCAGTCTGTTATCGAGAGTAATGCGAACGTCTTTATTCAATACAACCCAGAAGACACTCTGAAGTCTGCCCCGGCAACTTTCAAAATAAAAGTTCCTTGTGGTATTAACTGATTCCTCCACAGTACATGCGTGACCTTCCCGTCACAATGGCAACGCTCTATGAAGGTCACGACACCAGAATTGGGCTTGAATGAGCTGGAATTCTTTATGAATGGGGATGAAAGATAAGATAGAATTGCATCAGTTAAACAAATTACTGAGACAGAGTAACCGGGAGTTAATTGGATGTGCAATGTATTCATAAATAATGAATTATTTTGTATGTTTAGTAGCCGTGATTACATAGGATTGAATATCTTCTCATTTGCAATTAGTGACAGATGAGCTCATAATTGTATATCTATTATTTGCAGAATTAACCAATAGGAAAATATGCAACTGCAAAAAATCCATCCCTATGGTAAGAGTAACATTGAAATGTTTAATTAATAGCTAAGCATGAATATTCAATACATTAATGTGTTATAGAGGCTTATTTAATGATAAAGTTGGCATGCTTTCATTTCCCTATGTGACCTGTCTCATCTCATCTCATCTCATCTCATCTCATCTCATCTCATCTCATCTCATCTCATCTCATCTCATCTCATCTCATCTCATCTCATCTCATCTCATCTCATCTCATCTCATCATCAGCCACCTCCGGGGTCGGGTCACGGTGGCAGCAAGCTAAGTAGGGCACTCCAGACGCCCCTCTCCCCAGCAACGCCCTCCAGATCCTCCTGGGGCATCCCAAGGCGTTCCCAGACCAGATTGGACATGTAGTCCCTCCAGCGAGTTCTGGGTCTACCCCGGGCTCTCCTCCCAGTTGGATGTGCCTGGTAAACCTCCAAAGGAAGGCGCCCAGGAGGCATCCTGATCAGATGCCCAAACCACCTCAACTGGCTCCTTTTGATGTGAAGGAGCAGCAGCTCTACTCCGAGCTCCCTCCGGATGTCCGAGCTCCTCACCCTATCTCTAAGGCTGAGTCCAGACACCCTACGGAGGAAACTCATTTCAGCTGCTTGTAGCCGCAATCTCACCCTTCGGTCACTACCCAAAGCTCATGACCATAGGTGAGGGTTGGAACGAAGATTGACTGGTAAATTGAGAGCTTTGTCTTCCGGCTGAGCTCCCTCTTCACCACAACGGTCCAGTACAACATCCACATTACTGCTGATGCTGCACCAATCCACCTGTCAATCTCCCGCTCCATCCTACCCTCACTCGTGAACAAGACCCCGAGATACTTGAACTCCTTCACTTTGGGCAGCAACTCATCCCCAACCTGGAGGGAGCAATCCAACATTTTCCCGTTGAGAACCATGGCCTCAGACTTGGTGGTGCTGACTCTCATCCCAGCCATTTCACACTCAGCTGCAAACCTCCCCAGTGTGCTGGAGGTCACGTTCTGATGAAGCCAACAAAACCACATCATCTGCAAAGAGCAGAGATGCAATTCTGAGGTTCCCAAAACGACACACTCCTCACCTTGGCTGTGTGACCTGTTGGTGTGCAAACGTTGCTGGACACACAAGCATTTGGGATGGCACACCTATGGCAGAGTTCAGCTAAAGGGGCACAATGTTGGCAGATTTATTAGAGGAAAGGACAATATTATCATATTTGTGCAGAAATGACTGATTTCATCACCAAGGACAGATTTCTTTCATTATAACACAGCCATATATTTCAGCCTTTCTCTCAGAAAACATCTTTATTATGCAGTTACTCAAGGCTGAAAGAAATGGATGATGACCATGGACTTATTGTGTAAAAAAGTTAAGCCTCGTGTGTGTTTGTGTTCCACAGACAGTCACTCCTGTTCTCCATCCAAACACAAGAACATGTACTGGTGGATCTGCTGGGATGTGCAAGTCCCCTGCTTTCAACCGAAAGGCTCCATGAGGCAGAAAGCTTTGAGGGTGAGTGCCTCTGTCCTGAAAGACAGGAGGACACACCACATCCATCTGTCTCCCAGTTGCTGGCATTATATAGGTGGCAGGTATAGTTTGATGTGTGCGCATGCCCCACATATGTGTATGTGTACCCATGTTTTGGAATGTGTTTTTCAGAATCAGAAACACTTGCGCACATGGAATGAAAGGAAACATCGCTTCCTCCAGCCCACAACAGTACAACACAAAGACAAAAACACATCCAAAAACTACAAGAACTACAGAACACATATATCCAAACTAACACACATATCCAAACTAACACATATCTCTAAACTAAACAAAAACATCACTGTCTAGGAGAGCGAACGCCAGCCAGGATGACTGTCAGAACTGCTGGTCTGCATGGGCTAGCAGTTAGCTTAGCCTGCCCCGCTTCCACGTCCTGTCAGACCGCCCTCGGTGTTTCCTCTTCAGTTGCAGCTCCGGTCAGGGCCGTGGTCCTTGGGCCCACGGAACGCAGCAGACCAGGCTCCCTCAGCCGATCCAGCGCCACCTCTCCCAGCCAGGCACCTTCAACACACCTCCCCGCACTCCACACGACGACACTAAAAATACAGTTAACGCCAGGCGAGGCCGCCGCCAGACCGCCCTCAGTGTTATCGGAACCGCCGGTCTGCTTGGGCTAGCAGTTAGCTTAGCCTGCCCCGCTTCTGCATCCTGTCAGACTGCCCTCGGTGTTTCTTCTTCGGGCACAGCTCCAGGCAGGGCCATGGTCCCTGGGCCCACAGGACGCAGCAGACCAAGCTCTCCCAGCCGATCCAGCGCCAGCTCTCCCGGCCATCAAACGAAGACAAACTTAGACGTGGACAAAGACACTGCATGGACGGGACTGGGTGAGGCCGCCGCAAACGTGAATTTGCACCGCCATCTTCCCACACCGGAACCCATCTTTTCTGTTTGTGTGAGCATTTGTCTTGTCTGTGGGTCTGTGTGTGTATCTATCTGTGTGTATACACACAGGATATTACTCTACATTCCTGCCTTCACGATCTTTGTCACAGGAGCACCTCTTTGTGTGTATACGCACATCTGTACCTACCTGCCCCCCTGCACTTCTGGCCGTCTTTCTGTTGTTTGTGTTTGCCTCGTGTGTGTGTGTGTGTGTGTGTGTGTGTGTGTGTGTGTGTGTGTGTGTGTGTGTGTGTCTTCATATCAGTGTTCTCATCAGACATCAGAGAGATGATCCCTGCCGTGTCTCTCGACACACACCCTAGACTAAACTTGTCCAAAAACGTACAGCTTCATCATTATTGTCAGAGCCAGGCGGCGAGCGTTTGTCTGCAGGCGTCTTGAGAAAGGGACACAGTGACGAAGCACTTTTCTGTTTAAAACCGTTACTCTGATTTGTTCTGCCGGCCGGGGCTGAAGAAAACATGACCCCTGAGCCTTCATGGTCTTAATCAGTGTTACATGTCATCAGTGAGATTCGACACAAAAAAAGACTCTTTGAAACGAGGAAGACGTTGGATCATTAACTCTTTCAAGAAGTCGCTTTTCTTCTTTTCTCCCCATCAGCTCTCAGCCGCCGCGTGTCCAGTCTTCCTCTCCTGGCTTCGACTCGCCATCCATCCTCTGTGTTTCTCATCTCTTCCATTTTTTTTCCTTTTCGCCGTCTGAAGGGTGATTTGAGAGTGGAGGTGTCCTGACAGTTGTTGCTATGGTGACCCGGTTTTCTGGAATGCTTCTGTCCCTCGCTGGTCTCTCCAGTCCCCCTCCCAACCCTCACCGCCTCCTACCCTCAAAACACTGTCTTTGTTGTTGTTGTTGTTGTTGGTTTTGTCCTTTCCTTAATTCAGGGATGAGCCATGATCCACACTCATACCGGTGCATTTGTACCCGGGAGCGGCCCGGTCCAAAAGCACCCTGGTAGAAGTGAATTCGAGAGGGAGTGTCGGAGAGCGAGACGGATAACAAACAGGTGGAAAGCAAAAGAAAGGGAGAGGATGAGCATGAGTCAACCTGTCAGTCCACCTCTGGCAGACTTCTACTGACTGTTTCTCTGCTACTTGCGTGCTGTTCAGAAGAGGCCCATTGTTCCCTCGCCTGCTAACATGTGTCATTATCATCATGTCTTGTGTGTGTTTATGTGGACCCCCGAGCAACGTTCACCAAATGTGTATTTGTTGGCTAAGGAAAACAGATTCTGATTCTGATCTACTGACCAAAGATGAGGAAATGATGTGTCATAGCAGCAAGTACTGTAGAAGACCCACATGTAGTACAGATGTAGCCCTGGTACAAGTTCTACCTTTTACATGCCCCCTGGCTGCTGCCCTGATTCTTAGAGGAATTGTTTGGAAAGCAGGTAGTGGTGATGCAAGACAGACGCACACTGGGGATCTAATGACTAGCTAATCACAGCTGTTCCTAGACGCTGGTTTAACTTTGGAGGGGATGCATCTTCCGCTTCCAGTGTGGGAAGATGGTGGCACAAATTCAGGTTTGCAGTGGCCTCACCCAGTACCGGTGTGGGAAAATGGCAGCACGAACTTACCTTTGCGGCGGCCTCACCCAGTACCGTCCATGCAGTGTCTTTGTCCATGTCTGTGGGTAAGATTGTGTCTTCGTCTGATGGCTGGGAGAGCTGGCGCTGGATCGGCTGGGAGAGCCTGGTCAGCTGCTTCCGGTGGGCCCAGGGACCACGGCCCTGCCTGGAGCTGGACCCGAAGAGGAAACACCGAGGGCGGTCTGCCAGGATGCGGAAGCGGGGCAGGCTAAGCTAACTGCTAGCCCATGCAGACCGGCAGTTCCGACTGTCATCCTGGCTGGTGTTCCTTCTCTTGGACAGGGATTTTTTATTTTTTGTAGTTTTGATGTGTTCTTGTCATTTTTGAATATGTGTTTTTGTCTTTGTGTTGCACTGCATGAAATGAAATGACAAAGTGTTCCTGATTCCTGATCTACAGTTGGACACCTCTGTAGATGTACCTCTGTCGATGCAGTCGTGACTACATCTTGTTTCAAAATGGCGCCCTGACACCATGTGCAGATTTTTGCATTTTGCTTTAAAGTCAGCATCATTTGAAGTGGCTTGAGAGCAGCGTTATTTGAAGTCAAATGTCTCTGTGTTTGCAAACTTTTCCAGCTCATTTTGAGAGTAGAAAAAAGTGAGAGGGGGAAAGCAGAGAGTATGAAGTAGAGAAGAGAACAGAGGGTTGATTGCTGAGGGGAGCTGGAGAGATGACAATGCAGCACAGAATTCAGGCCACACTTCAATTATGATAGTGGGCAACATTGATCCCATCTGGACACAGTATGTCTGGATGTAGCCACGAACATACAGAGCCAAGCAGACACACACACACACACACACACACACACACACACACACACACACACACACACACACACAAAATGGCAACAATAATCTTTGTGCCCCGTCCAGCTGTACGATTGTAATGAGTTTCCAGCGGTGGTCTGAGACAACACTGTAACTATCTAATAGAGACAACACTGTAACTATCTAATAGAGACAACACTGTAACTATCTAATAGAGACAACACTGTAACTATCTAATAGAGGCAACACTGTAACTATCTAATAGAGACAACACTGTAACTATCTAATAGAGGCAACACTGTAACTATCTAATAGAGACAACACTGTAACTATCTAATAGAGGCAACACTGTAACTATCTAATAGAGGCAACACTGTAACTATCTAAGAGGCAACACTGTAACTATCTAATAGAGACAACACTGTAACTATCGAATAGAGACAACACTGTAATCATCTAATAGAGGCAACACTGTAACTATCTAATAGAGACAACACTGTAACTATCTAATAGAGGCAACACTGTAACTATCTAATAGAGGCAACACTGTAACTATCTAATAGAGGCAACACTGTAACTATCTAATAGAGGCAACACTGTAACTATCTAATAGAGGCAACACTGTAACTATCTAATAGAGACAACACTGTAACTATCTAATAGAGACAACACTGTAACTATCTAATAGAGGCAACACTGTAACTATCTAATAGAGGCAGCACTGTAACTATTGAATAGAGACAACACTGTAACTATCTAATAGAGACAACACTGTAACTATCTAATAGAGGCAACACTGTAACTATCTAATAGAGGCAACACTGTAACTATCTAATAGAGGCAACACTGTAACTATCTAATAGAGACAACACTGTAACTATCTAATAGAGACAACACTGTAACTATCTAATAGAGGCAACACTGTAACTATCTAATAGAGACAACACTGTAACTATTGAATAGAGACAACACTGTAACTATTGAATAGAGACAACACTGTAACTATCTAATAGAGACAACACTGTAACTATCTAATAGAGACAACACTGTAACTATCTAATAGAGACAACACTGTAACTATCTAATAGAGGCAACACTGTAACTATCTAATAGAGACAACGCTGTAACTATCTAATAGAGACAACACTGTAACTATCTAATAGAGACAACACTGTAACTATCTAATAGAGGCAACACTGTAACTATCTAATAGAGACAACACTGTAACTATCTAATAGAGGCAACACTGTAACAATCTAATAGAGGCAACCCTGTAACTATCTAATAGAGGCAGCACTGTAACTATCGAATAGAGACAACACTGTAACTATCTAATAGAGGCAACACTGTAACTGTCTAATAGAGACAACACTGTAACTATCTAATAGAGACAACACTGTAACTATCTAATAGAGACAACACTGTAACTATCTAATAGAAGCAACACTGTAACTATCTAATAGAGACAACACTGTAACTATCTAATAGAGACAACACCGTAACTATCTAATAGAGACAACACCGTAACGATCTAATAGAGGCAACACCGTAACTATCTAATAGAGACAACACCGTAACTATCTAATAGAGACAACACCGTAACTATCTAATAGAGACAACACTGTAACTATCTAATAGAGAAAACACTGTAACTATCTAATAGAGGCAACACTGTAACTATCTAATAGAGACAACACTGTAACTATCTAATAGAGGCAACACTGTAACTATCTAATAGAGACAACACTGTAACTATCTAATAGAGACAACACTGTAACTATCTAATAGAGACAACACTGTAACGATCTAATAGAGGCAACACTGTAACTATCTAATAGAGACAACACTGTAACGATCTAATAGAGACAACACTGTAACTATCTAATAGAGGCAACACTGTAACTATCTAATAGAGACAACACTGTAACTATCTAATAGAGACAACACTGTAACTATCTAATAGAGACAACACTGTAACGATCTAATAGAGGCAACACTGTAACTATCTAATAGAGACAACACTGTAACGATCTAATAGAGACAACACTGTAACTATCTAATAGAGGCAACACTGTAACTATCTAATAGAGACAACACTGTAACTATCTAATAGAGACAACACTGTAACTATCTAATAGAGGCAACACTGTAACTATCTAATAGAGACAACACTGTAACTATTGAATAGAGACAACACTGTAACGATCTAATAGAGGCAACACTGTAACTATCTAATAGAGACAACACTGTAACTATCTAATAGAGACAACACTGTAACTATTGAATAGAGACAACACTGTAACTATCTAATAGAGACAACACTGTAACTATCTAATAGAGGCAACACTGTAACTATCTAATAGAGACAACACTGTAACGATCTAATAGAGGCAACACTGTAACTATCTAATAGAGACAACACTGTAACTATCTAATAGAGACAACACTGTAACTATTGAATAGAGACAACACTGTAACTATCTAATCTCTCACGGCAGGTGGTGTGTACAGAAATAAAGCATGTAAAGCTGTGGCTTAGCTTTGGAGGGCCATGGATGTCACTTCCTGTCTCCAGAACAATGTGTGTACTTAGTATAGTCTGTCAGTCCCGTGTATCTTGGACAGGGCTGTGACTCCCTGAGGTCACTGCTTGGAAGCCATCTTTGTTCCATTTTAGGTCAGTGAAGGCAGGGTGTTGGTTGTATGGATTTGGCGGGTAATTTTTTGTTCTGTTTATTTTTTTATGTTCACCTCTTTTCAGTTCATTTCCTTCTTGGTGTCTGTTCTTTTTTTTTCCGTCTCCTCATGGTTTGAAAATTCAAAAATCACACTGGGAAATAAGCGGGGCAAAGCAGTGAGCACATGCAGGGAGGTCATGGGGTGCAGCAGTGTGTGCGCCATACATTGCACGCTTCTCGCCCAGCCAGTAAGACACACAAGGTTTGTAGTGACAAGTCACCACCCGCTGGATACCAGAGCGGCCAGAGGAGGGGCGGTCCCTGGATCACAGTTATCATTACGCACGTGTCCAACTAAACAAGCAGTAATCAATGGACTCTGTTGGTAATGGTAATGTGTGGCGTGCCGCCATGTTTGTAATGTAATGTATTGATGACTGGGTATTGCACGTTTGATTTGATTGTGTTTCATCTCTTGTCTGTGCAGGTTTTTCCCTTGTCATATTGCCACACTGCAAAACAAAAGGCCTCGTTGGGGAAAGTACAATGTTCTATCCGATCTTTCTATCAAGTCAAGTCAGTTTTATTTGTGTAGCCCAATATTCCAAATTACACATGTGCCTCTGGGGCTTTACAGCAACACAACATCCTGTCTTTAGACCCTCGCATGGGATAAGGAACCCCTCCCTAAAACCTTCAACAGGGAGAACCACCAGGAAGAACCCTCAGGGAGAGCACCAGAGGAGGATCTCTCCCCCAGATCTAACTGTCTCTCCCGTCCGTCTGTCTGTCTGTCTGCCAAACTGTCTGTCAAATTGTCTGTCTGTGTCTGTCAGTCTGTCTGTCTGTCCATCCATCTTTCAAACTGTCTGTCTGTCTGTCTGTCTGTCTTGTCTGTCCGTCTGTCAAACTGTCTGTCCCTTTGTCTTGTCCGTCTGTCTGTCAAACTGTCTGTCAAACTGTGTGTCTGTCTTGTCCGCCTGTCTGTCTGTCTGTGTGTGTGTGTGCCTGTCCGTCTGTCAAACTGTCTGTCTGTCAAACTGTGTGTCTGTGTGTCTGTCAAACTGTCGGTGTCTGTCTGTCCGTCCGTGTTGTCCGTCTGTCTGTCCGTCTATCAAACTGTCCGTCCGTCTGTCAAACTGTCTGTGTGTCTGTCAAACTGTCTTGACTGTCTGTCTCTCAAACTGTCTGTCTGTC
>JAJHIY020000464.1:55000-95000 GCA_022114975.2 Lampris megalopsis
CTAACCCCACCCTAACCCTAACCCTAACCCTAACCCTAACCTAACCCTAAACCTAACCCTAACCCAACCCTAAACCTAACCATAACCGTAACCATAACCCTAACCCAACCCTAACAAGAACCCTAACCCTAACCCAAACCTAACCCTAACCCAACCCTAAACCTAACCGTAACCATAACCGTAACCATAACCCTAACCTTAACCCTAACCCTAACCCAACCCTAAACCTAACCGTAACCATAACCGTAACCATAACCCTAACCCAACCCTAACAAGAACCCTAACCCTAAACCTAACCGTAACCATAACCATAACCGTAACCATAACCCTAACCCAAGAACCCTAACCCTAACCCTAACCTGCCCTCACCTCTTAATCATCGCCCCCTGCTGGCACTGCGCCTTCATACACGCGTGTACTTTTCACGCCTGAGCGAGGCAAACCGTGACACTGACACGCTGGACCAGCGGGTGTATTACACGCTTTGGCGTGATACCGGGTTGCAGCGAAGTTTAGAGATGACGTGTCAGTGACTGGCAGTCATGAGAGACTTGAAGGTAGGACGAGTAGGATTTTCCTAAAAATCAATGTATAGACTCTTACAAAAGTAATCCCTCTCCATCATCACGTATGACCCACTAGACACGCGTGGTGGTGTCTGTATGTGCAGAGACCTGCATTTTCTTATTTGATTGATTGGTTTTGCTGTGTACGGGACGTTTGTGGGCGTTAACTTTTGGACAGCGGGACTCTATAAAAACGTAGCGACCAGGGGCCAAATATATAAAACTCTGTATATTGAGATGTAGAAATCTGTGTACACACACAACAGGAAACATGCATACGCAGTCTTTTCGTCAGATTTATAAAACCCCACGTACATCCATTCCCCCGTGTTTTTTCCACATACATCTCAATCATCCTGAAAGTGTGTGTGTGTGTGTGTGAGCCTTCTGGCCACGCCCACAATTTACTATAAATGGCTTCCAACACGCCCTCAACTGCCTGGTTTGCATACAAAGGGCCAGCATTTAATTGAGTTTTAAGGAGAAATTGCGGAAGCGTTTAAGAAGCAATTGAACAGGAAGAAGAAGCGCAATTTTATCGCAGTTTTAGTTGGAGGCCTAAGCTCTGGCACCACCAGCAAAATGAAACAAGTTGAATGGCAGCAAGTAACCGAAGCAGTGAAAGCCGTTAGTTCTGAGCCACGGACCCTGGAGATTAAAAACAAGTCACACCTAAAGGTGTAAATTACTCTTACTCCCCAATACTGCTACTACTACTACTACTACTACTAATACTAATACTAATACTATCACTTTTGGCTGCTCCCATTAGGGGTCGCCACAGTGGATCATCCGTTTCCATCTCTTCCTGTCCTCTTTATCTCCCCAATAATACAGAATGATATATAAAGATCTTGCACTAATTATTTGTTTACATAAAGATCCTTATGTTGTGTCCATATACATACATAGTGATGCATTGTATTCTGCTAACGCTATTTACGTTGGAGACCGCTAGGTGGCACTATTGGTTGATATGTTCCAGGTACTGTGAGTTACGCATGTGTAGAAGGAGGAGCAGTGTGTCGATGAAAAAAATGCTAAGTAAAGTACACCTCCCCTGTTCCTCTGCTTCGTGTGTTGATGTCTGATACTGAACCAACTACGCAACAAAGTGGCGACGAGACTAATAGTGACGAAGAGATGGCTTTGCTCTCCTTGCAACCTCCTGCCGTGCTCCTGGAGTGCCCCTGAGGTGAACCGAAAACCGCATTTGCTGCGTGGAAAAAGTTGTTCTACAATTACCTGCTTGCTATCGGGGGAAGTGGCTTCCCTGCCCCGAGAGACAGAGAGCCTTGCTAGTTCACTGCTTAGGAACAGAGGGGCAAAGAATCTAAAGCACCTTGCCGCTCACGGCTGGTGCCTACGAGGGCTCTGTGCAGGCTTTGGAGGCGCATTTCACCCCCAAACTGAACGTTGTCGCAGGGAGGTACCGCTTTAGGCAACGAGCTCAAGCTGTGGGTGAGTCAACGGATCACTATGTGGCAGCGCTGCGCGAGCTCGTGAAGAAATGTAAGTTTGGCAATATGGAAAGTGAAACGCTGCGTGATCAGATCGTAGAGAAGACAAATAATCCTCGTATACGTGAGAGACTGTTAATGGAGGAGGACCTGACACTTGATAGAGCTTTGGAAGTAGCTGGGCGTACTGAAGCTGCTAAAGCTGATGCAGAAGTCATTGCTGACGGTGACACAAAGCACGTCGCCGCCGTTCAAGTGCAAAAGAAGGCGCGCAAGCCAAAATACAAGACCGTTCAGAAACCGGATGCAACCCACACATGCTGTCGTTGTGATTCAGCTGACCACCTAGCCAACGATAAATCCTGCCCTGCGAAGGACTGCAAATGTAAAACATGTGGTAAGATGGGACATTTTTCTAGAGTGTGCAAATCCTCCCAAAAGTCTGTTAATGAAGTGACTGTGCCTGATATTACTTTCTTAACGGTTAGTTCTACTACTGAAACAGCTGCTAAGCTAATGTGTACTGCTACTATTACTGCGCCTACTACTGCACAGGCATGTACTGTTGAGTTACTTGTTGATAGAGGGTCTGGTGTTTCTATACTGCCTGAGAATGTTTAGAGTGAATATTTTGGTTCAGGTAAGCTAAGTGAACCTAGAATGCAGCTTGTTACATATTCCAGAGAGAAGCTGAATGTGCCAGAATGTCTTAAAGCTGACATTACTTAGTACGGAACTGCAACGCCATGATAATCCCAGAAACTTGGCTTAACTCCTCAATCCCTGACACCGCTGTTGAGCTGACTGACAGGTCGCTTCACAGACAGCACAGATCCAGGGATACCGGTAAGAACAGAGGAGGGGGGCTATGTGTGTACGTGAATTCCAACTGGTGCACACAGAGCCGCGTTATAGACGGCCACTGTTCCCGTGATCTGGAGTCTCTGTCAGTGTTATGCAAACACTTCTACTTACCAAGAGAGCTAACAGTAATCATTTTGACATCTGTCTACATCCCACCCGACGCAAATGTTAGCCTATCTTTGGCTCACCTCCACCAAACCATCAGCAAGCAGCAGAAAACACATCCTGACGGTGTCCATGTAATCGCGGGTGACTTTAACCAAGCATGCTTAAAGTTAGTGCTTCCCAATTTTGCTCAGTATGTTAACTGCCCTACCAGGGGTAAAAACACCCTTGATCATGTCTATTGTAATTTAAAGCACGCATACAGGACAGTACCCCTCCCCCATCTAGGGCTCTCTGGCCACCTCTCCCTGCTCCTCCTCCCTACCTACACCCCCCTCAGGAGGACAGCAAAGCCATGTACTAAAACCATTACAACTTGGCCTGAGGGAGCACTGTCTCAACTCCAAGACTGTTTTTCAAATACAGACTGGTCCATTTTTGATCAAGGGGATCTCCAGGAATACACAGAAACTGTACTTTTTTATATTAAGACCTGCATTAGCAATGTGACTGTAAACAAACGCATCCGTGTTTTTCCCAATCAAAAGCCCTGGATGACCCCAGAAGTACGCAAACTTCTCAATGCACGGGACAGGGCCTTCAGGTCAGGGGACAGAGCTTTATACGCCACTGCTAGGGCTGACCTGAAGAGGGGCATCAGGGCCACCAAACTGGCCTATAAAGGTAAATCGAGGACCACGTCTCGCATAACAACCCAAGACGAGTGTGGCAGGGGCTACAAAATCTCCCTAACTACAAAGGCAGCAAAAAAACTGTGATTACAACAAATGGAGCCCTGCTGGCAGAGGAGCTTAATAACTTCTTTGCCCGCTTTGAGACCAGGAGCGTCTCTTCTCCACCCCCCTTGGTCACTGACACTCCTGCTTTCACTGTTCAACAGCATGAGGTGAGACAGGCCTTCAAAGCAGTGAATCCAAGGAAGGCTGCTGGCCCTGACGGGATACCCGGAAAGGTGCTCAGAGCATGCTGCCACGAACTCTCTGGTGTTTTTACCAACATCTTCAACCTATGCCTCTCACAGGCCTCTGTCCCCACCCCTCTGAAATCAGAAACTATCATCCCGATCCCTAAGAAAGCATCCTCAAACAGCCTAGCAGACTACAGACCGGCGGCCCTTACACCTCTGGTTATGAAATGTTTTGAGAGACTAGTACTCAAACACATACAAACCAGTCTCCCTCCTCCCGGGACCCCCATCAGTTCGCATTCAGGCCAAACAGATCCACAAAAGACACATTGTTCACCACCCTTCATGCTGCCTTGAGCCATCTCGAACAGAGGAACACCTACGTCAGGATGCTCTTTGTGGACTACAGCTCCGCCTTTAACACAATCATTCCTGACATCCTGATAAACAAACTGCTGACCCTCGGCCTCCCCTCGTCTACTTGCAGCTGGATCAAGGACTTTCTAACAAACCACCCACTGTGAGTCAGAGTTGGTCCTCACTTCTCCTCCACCATCTCACTCAGCACCCGCTCACCGCAGTGTTGCGTGTTGAGCCCTGTCCTCTACTCACTGTACACCTTCGACTCTTTACCAGCTTTCCCTTCAAACTCCATCATAAAATTCGCTGACAACACCACTGTGGTCGGGCTCATAACAGGCGGTGACGAGTCTGCTTACCGACAGGAAGTCCAGAATCTGTCTGAGTGGTGCTCTGCAAATAACCTCATCCTAAACCCCACAAAAACAAAAGAACTCATAATTGACTTCAGAAAACATAACACCCCCCCCCCACCCAGCCTCTCTCCATAAATGGTGAGTGCGTGGAGAGAGTCCACTCATTTAAATTCCTGGGAATCCACGTTACGGACTGTCTTTCATGGTCAACAAACACCACGGCAGTGGTCAAAAAGGCACAGCAGCGGCTACATTTCCTGAGGTTACTCAGGAAAAACAACATGAGCGTGAAGCTGCTGGTGTCCTTCTACAGATCCACTATCAAGAGCATCCTCACATACTGCATGCCGGTGTGGTTTGCTGGTTGCTCCACCGCAGATAAAAAGGCTCTCCAGAGAATCACCAGGACAGCAGAAAAAATCCTCGGTTGCCCTCTTCCTCCTCTTTCAGACATTGCCCACAGCCGGACCCTCTCAAGAGCCAAAAGCATCATCAAGGACAATTCACGCCCCGGCAACCACCTGTTTGAACTATTACCCTGTGGCAGGCGCTTCAGGTCCATCAGATCCAAAACCACTAGATTCACCAATAGCTTTTTTCCAAACGCAATAATTGCGCTAAACAAACATAGTTACACCTCTCACAGCCACCTTTCGCACTTTAATGCCTGCACTTTATCCCATTGCTGCTCCTTTATTAATCTTGTCTTGCTATTGCGTACTTTATTCCATTGCTTTTTTATCCCATTGCTTTTTTTTAAATCATTCTTGTCTTTTTATTGTGTGCTTTTTATCTATTTCATTGTTGCACCACAGTGGAGTTGCACTCCCAGTTTCGTTGTATTGAAAAGTACGATGACAATAAAGGCATTCAATTCAATTCAATTCTATGACAAGAGTGCCTCCACAGACTTTTGCATAGTGAAAACAGGGACACCTATACTAGGTATGGACCTGATGACTGCTGTAGCTACAGATCAAAGGAGGACAGTTAATACCTGAGACTGCCAATGTCTGTGCGACACTCCACCAAACTGAAGCTCCGCCCACTACCAGCAAACAGAAAAGTGAGACTCCAGCTGCGTTTGGATGTGCAAAGGACTTTGTACACAAAGTAAAGGTATGACCAGAAGTGAAGCCGGTACAACAAAAGCATCGACGCTTACCACTTGCAGTCCGTGATGCCGTTTCCGATGAACTCAAGAACTTGGAGGAAAATGGGATCATTGAGGAAGTTGATGCATCTGAATGGGTATCCCCAATTGTAGTCACTAAGAAGAAGACAGGTGGCATACGCATGTGCGTCGATTTGGGGGAACCTAACAAAGCAGTAGTCGTTGACAGCCATCCCTTACCACTGATTGAGGACATACTGTCTGAGCTGCGTGGATCTGTCATGTTCTCTACCCTGGATCTCAAATCTGCATACCATCAACTGAAGCTGCATGAAGAGAGCAGAGGGCTTACCACTTTCATTATGCACGAAGGCCTGTACCAATACTGCAGTTCCTTATGGACTGAGTTCTGCCCCTGCTACATTTCAGAAGATGATGACAACAATCCTCAGTGGCCTCAAACGGGTGCAATGTTACCTCGATGATGTAAGCATCTACGGATCCTCAGCAGCTGAACATGAGGCCAATCTCTGTGCTGTGCTGCACAAAATCAACGACGCAGGACTGAAACTCAATGTTGACAAATGTCAGCTCCGTCAAACTACTCTGAGCTTTCTTGGCCAAAAGATCAGTACAGAAGGTCTGCAGCCAGATGACTCTAATGTCACTGCTATCCTGAATGCCCCGCCCCCTACTGATCCTGCAACCCTGCACTCATTTCTTGGTCTGAGTGTATGGTACAGCAAGTTTGTGCCAGACTACGCAACTGCTGTTGAACGTATGAGAGCTCTGCTGTGAAAGGACAGTTCATTCCGGTGGAATGATGCAGCTCAAGCAGCATTTGACCAAGTCAAGAAGGTGATCGTGAATAGCCCTGCTCTAGTGCTGTTCGACCCCAACAAGCCTACCATAGTCTCAACAGACGCTTCAGACTACGGGCTAGGTGCCGTCTCGACTCAGCTGGACAATACTGGTGAGGAACAGACTGTTGCTTTTGCGTCTCACAGTCTGTCGGACGCTGAGAGAAAATATTCCATCATCGAGAAGGAAGCGCTGGCCTGCGTCTGGTCTGCTGAGAAATGCCATACATGGCTCTGGGGAAGGAAATTCCTGTTACGCACCGATCATCAAGCACTTATGACACTCCTGACCACCAAGGGCAATAAACATGCTGGTCTCCGGATAGCCAAGATGGTCTGCTCACCTGATGGAGTTTGACTATGATGTCGAATATGGAACTGGATCTTTGAACTATGTCGCTGACTATCTATCTGGACTCCCACTTCCCGAGACAGACACTGCATGTGCAGAGAATGTGGAATCCCTTGCAACCATTCTCACTGATCTGAGTGCTGTGTCTGTGGATAACTTCCAGTGTGATTGCTGTGCCTACCCGGTGCTCACAAAGCTCCATGCACAGATACAGAAAGGCTGGCCCTCACGAAAGAAGGCACTTGAGCCTGACTTACAGCCATACTTCCTGATCCGCCATGAGCTTGCAGTCACGGATGACTGTATTGTCAGAGGTACTCATCAGTTGCTGGTGCCTGAGTCATTGCAGAAAAGACTCATTGATATTGCTCATGAAACCCACCAAGGCATTGTGCGCACTAAACATCACCTCAGAGAACTGTATTGGTGGCGCAAAATGGATTCCCAGATAGAGACATTGATTAAGAACTGTACAACCTGCAGACAGAATGATAAGCCGACTGTAACCCATGATTCTCCACTCCAAACCATTCCCCTACCAGCTGCTGCCTGGGAAAAGGTTTCCGTGGACGTCGTAGGTCCATTTGAAATAGCACCTGCTGATTGCAGATATGTCATAACACTGGTAGACTACTATAGTAAATGGCCTTAAGTAGCTTTTGCTGCCTGTGCTGACACAGATACTGTCATCTAGTTCCTGACCACTGTTTTCTCTCGAGAAGGGAATCTAAAAGAACTGGTCAGTGATAATGGACTTCAATTACTCTCCTTTGAGTTCTCTGACTTTCTCAAAAAGAGGGAAATCAGACACCTGAGATCTTCAGTTTATTATCCAAGAGCAAATGGAGAAGTTGAGAGATTCAACAGAAGCCTTAAAGACTGCCTACAGACCCCATCAATCCAAAGAGAACCCTGGAAATCATTCCTGAGAACTTACCTGATGGATTACAGAGCAACACCTCATTGTACAACTGGTGTATCCCCTTCGGAACTGCTCCATGGTCGACGAATGAGAACAAAGCTACAGGTGATGGAGATGCCTGTACCTCCAAAAGATGGACACGCTGTGCATGAAAGAGTGAAGCAAAAACAAGTGAAGATGAAAGAATACACAGATGCTCACAGAGCCATGGAAAGTAAAGAAAGGAGGACTGAAGTTCACAAAACCAAGGACTGTTGTGACAAAGAAAGGACCAAACACTTACTTGCTGGATGATGGAAGGATCTGGAACGCCTCACGCTTATCTGCACTGCCAGAGTGGATCCCGGATACTGAATCTGACAGTCTCTGGTTTAATACCGTCCATTGCTCTGATAAACCACCTGACTCTAACTCTGATAACCAGCTCAAGTTTACCAGGATTAGAAATCCACCTAGCTGGACCAAAGACTTTGTCATGGGAAAGTGAAAAAAATAAATAAATACTGCTGACTAGTGTGGGGAGGAAAAAGAAAATGTGAAAAGTGAGTGATGTTATTAAATTATTCAGAGAGTAATACTGTCTGTTCTAATCTAAGGTACTAGAAGTATTCTCTGTTTAAAAGGGGAAGATGTTGTGTCCATATACATACATAGTGATGCATTGTGTTCTGTTAATTCTATTTACGTTGGAGACCGCTAGGTGGTA
The DNA here is from genome assembly GCA_022114975.2 of Lampris megalopsis. Lineage (NCBI taxonomy): Eukaryota > Metazoa > Chordata > Actinopteri > Lampriformes > Lampridae > Lampris > Lampris megalopsis. Next base: position 63,594 of record JAJHIY020000464.1, read on the forward strand.
GTACTATGGTTAATATGTCCCAGGTACTGTGAGTTACGCATGTGTAGAAGGAGAAGTAAAATGTGTAGATGAAAAAAAGTGCTAAGTAAAATACACGCTCCTCTGTTCCTCTGCTTCGTGTGTTGATGTCTGATACTGAACCAACTACACAACACATTATTATAATTATTTTAATGCTTAGTGACAAACATATTTACTCAAGATAGAACGAAATTAAGGCTTGTCAACAAAAAAGAGGTTGGTAACAAGTCACGCATCACAATGTAATCATTGTGAAGGTTTTTTTTAAACTATACTTCAATTCAATTCAAAACTTTATTGCAGACTCAGGGTCCGTAAAAAAACAAAGACAAATAGGTAAAAGACAAACCCTAGACAATACACAGAGTAAACACAATAAAATAAAATGAAGTAAAATAAAATAACATAGATTGCATCCTAATGTAACCGGTTATTTTCTTGCCCGGTGCGGGATTCGCTACGAGGTGTATTGCGCCACAAGGTGACGTCACTAACCGCTCGGCTAAAGGGTCAGACCTGTTAGCTAGGGGCTAACGTGTCTTATTAGTAGTTTACACTAACAAAATGTAGTGAAAGAAAAAAAAGCTCTAAATAAAATGTTATCCAAATTCACACTTTTCTTATCTTTTTTTTGTGCCAACTCACGACATCGCACTAATCGGCCTAGAAAGGCCGTGTGTACGGTACGCATGGTGTGAAAGACGTGTACCGCCGGTACCGCCTCTAACCGCCCGCGCATTTTTATACATTCGGAAGCCTGCGTGGAAAGATGGCGTAAATAGAGTTTCGGCGTGAGTGCGTGGTTTACACGCTAGGCCCCAGGTGCCAGGTAGTGATGAGAGGTCCGACTCTTTTTACTGACTCCAGTTTGTATGAGTCACTCACTAAAGGGAGTCGCCCAGAGCCCGGGGAATCCCCTTACGTCACACAACACGTCACGGCTACACATCCGCCATGTTGGAGGAGTCAGTCAATCGTCCAATCAAACTGTGTTGCTGTCACTGCGACGCTAAACGTTTTCTAAACAGTCAGAGTGTGTGTAAACCACAGATAATACACGTTAGCCCCTAGCTAACGGATCTGACCCTTTAGCCGAGCGGTTAGTGGCGTCGCCTTGTGGTGCAGTACACCCCGTATCGAATCCCGCGCCGGGCAAGAAAATAACCGGTTACATGTGTTTCCAGGTTTGATTCATACAGAGCTCTCGTGGTTCTACATTTTACAATAGTTAATTTCTGCGCTGTTTCTGTGGTTCGAAACTGTTTTCCGAACAGTGGATCACAACTGCGATGTTTTATTGCCGTACGTTTGTCCGATGTTCGCTTAAGATGTCGTTCTTGTAAACACAGCTGACAACGAGAACTTCAGAGTAAACAGTGGTTGCTAAGGTCCAGCTGTCTTCCAACATGTCGGAGCCGTCCGTTGGCAACGAACAAGTCACGTGATTGAGAATAACCCGTCGAGCATGCGCACCAGGGTTAGCCGGCAGCCAGGCTAACTTCCGGTTTAGCCACCTTCGCTAACTCGAACGTAAGAAAATAATCGTGCGGCTCTTCTAGACTTTCCAAATGTTACCGGACCACATTCCGACGGTGAAAGGAGTCCTTTCGCCGAGGTTGTAACGCTCTAAAAATCATCCGCTGTTTTACAGCCGCTGCTTTTTTGGCGACGGTGTGCGGGGAAACGGCTCAACTGTGTAGTGTACACGGACACCACAGGCTCCGCACGGGGCCGGAGCAAGGCACGCAGCGTTCACGTCCCTCTTCAGAAGGCCGCGGTTGCAGGTGTTTTTTTGTTTCCGGTTGCAAGTGTTTAATTGCCTTCGCGAGACGAGCATGACGTATATTTGAAAACGTCCGACGCCGTCCGGCACGCAGTAACGACCGAGAGCAGCCAAGTCCAGCGGTAACGACCGAGAGCAGCCAAGTCCAGCAGTAACGACCGAGAGCAGCCAAGTCCAGCGGTAACGACCGAGAGCAGCCGGCCAACACTCATCGCGGCGTTACACAACTGAAACCACGTCTGAGGTAAAGGAAACAACACTTACACAAAACGTTGGTCATGGAAAGTAACTGGAAGAATTGTAAGGATTTAAAAGTATTGTTTTCCCTTCAGAAAGGTCCGTCATGACGCTAATGGCTGCGCTGACTGCTGGCCCGTGTAGGCGGCAGTTCTGACGGTCATCCTTGGCTGGCGTTCGCTCTCATGGACAATGCGTTTGATTTTATTTTGTGATATGTTGATTATAGGTGTTTCTGTAGTTTTTTAAATAGTTTGGATATATGTGTAACCTATTTTCTGGACTTAGCCTGTTAGTGGTTTTAAGTTCCTGTTATAAACCGCTGCCACCAGTGTAACTGAGGGTTTGTAGGTGTCGCCTATACTGTATGAAACTATAAAATAACAAATACGGAGGCTCCACTTTCACACGAGGACCACTGTATTTGGATTCTTCCCCCAACAGAACTCCACAGCAACAACACTGCATACAGCACTTCCGCTCTCTCTTCAGCCTTCAAAATAAGAGCTCACGGCATACACTGTGGCAACAGCTTATAACAGGAACTTAAAATCACTAACAGGCTAAGTCCAGAAAAATAGGTTACATATGTGTTCTTGTAGGTTTTGGATGTTATTCTCATTGGGTTGCACTGCTGTGGGCTGGGGGAAACGATATTTCGTTTGCGATAAATATTCCGACATATACATTTTCCTGATTCCTTAAAAGACGTGAACGGCAACCAGTCCCCCCTCAGGACGGCATCTACAGCAGCCCAGTCTGCTAAGCACACATTACACTGTTCAATTTCATGACTGAACGATCTCAGTCGAGCAGTCATCAACTGCTAAAAGGGACAAACTGAAGTGCACGAACGGTTGGCGACTGTGGCACAGACCCTGTGAGTGAGTGAGTGAGTGGTTTGTGCAGCCCGAGTCAGACCTTCAGCTCCAGTCTGGGGGAGCGAGTACTGGTTTGAAACAAGCACCAAGGTGGTTGCTTTTCTCACAGGGCTAGGTTAAACCATGCCGGGGCGGCATGGCTCAGGAGGTAGAGCGGGTCGTCTAGTAATCGGAAGGTCGCTGGTTCGATCCCCGGCTCCCCCAGAGAGCGTGTTGAAGTGTCATTGAGCAAGACACTGAACCCCTAACTGCTCCTGATGAGCAGGTTGGTACCTTGCATGGCAGCCTCTGCCGTCAGTGTGTGAATGTGAGGCATCCATTGAAAAGCGCTTTGAGTGGTTTGGTAGACTAGTCATCCAAAGGAGTTGAATCAAGTGCAACTGGACTTGGTATATACCCATGGAGACGTTTCGCCTCTCATCCTAGAGGCTTCCTCAGTTCGTGCTTTTCAGACTAGACCAAGCTAGTCTGAAAGGCACCAAGAGGCGAAACGTCTTCAATTGTATATACCAAGTCCAGCTGCACTTGATTCAACTCCTTTGGATCACCATGACCTGGATGAATGAGAACATTCACAGACATGTTTGGTAGACTAGAAAAGCGCTATATAAATGCAGTCCATTCACCATTAACACAGTGAGTGAATGATGATTTATTTGGAACATGTAAATAAGCAGGATATAACACACAAATAATCCGTTGCCAATAATCTGAAGGGATCAACAAATCCACACATCAGTCTCAGAGAACAGATCTCCATATACATCAGGTTATTTGTTCCATGTTGGAAAAGCAGTAGGAGGAAGTATACACTTGTTTTTTTCCCCTACCCCTTCTCACCTACTCTTTAAGTTAATTCTGCTACTATACATGACAGAAAGGAAAAACAAAAATATGGCAAGATATATATATAGATAGATAGATAGATAGATAGATAGATAGATAGATAGATAGATAGATAGATAGATATAAAACACCCCAGATATCTACTCGGTGTCATATAAAGGAAAATGAAAAAAGGTAATTAGGAATGTTTGTAATTAGTGATTGTATCAAGTAATTGATGCAATTGAAATGTATGTTTTGATATTGATACATACAGGATGTTGTGTTGCTGGAAAGCCCCTTGACGCAAATTTGTAATTCGTGATATTTGGCTATACAAATTAAATAGACTTGAATTGACATTGAACTGTATCAAGTAATTAACTTGATACATTTCCACAAACTTAGTTGATATAAGAGTTGCACAGTCGTGGCACGTTGACTCGCCTCGTCTTCGTAGTTCGCACCGGCTAGCGGGAGGGTCGAGTAAGTCAAGTCAATTTTATTTGTCTAGCCCAATATCACAAATTACAAATTTTGTAAGTGAACAGTAAGTAACAATAAGTGAACAAGTTAATGGAGAGGAGTCGTCGTCACTCGACTCAGTTAAAAGAGTCGTTCGTTTCGAACAAATCGTTCATGACTGGCACAGCACCCATGCCAGACTGAGATCGTAAACACGCATCCAAGAGGAGGCTACGACAATGGTGGACATAGTGCTGAAAAGACGCAAATATAGCGAGGCAAAATGTCAAGTGGACAAAGCTTGTTCCAAAACGAGAGTGAATCTGGGGTTGGCTTTCACCTGCTGGTGAGCACTGAAGAAGAGGATGGAGATGAAGAGCAACGCGGAGTTGACCTGTACACCGGGGTGTGCTCTGGAAACTGGTGAGGGGCGTGTCCATCTGGTGTCGTTGAGCCGGGGAGGAGGGGCCAACTTTGAATATTATGTTTAAAAAAAAAAACGCAACCGAGAAATCTTGTCGTTCTACTGTTAAAAAGCAGGCTTTACCCTTTTTTTTTTACACAATTGATCTAAAACTCATTTTATAATGCAAATATATGCAATTTTAGGAGCATTCACTGAGCGGCAGGTCTGTATCTTTTCTTTTTCCACAAAGTTATTAAACATTGAAAATCCAAAACCATCAAAATGACAGCCTTGGTCGTTCACCAGGGGGACGTAGCGCGTGGGAGGATCACATTATTCCCCCCAGTTCCCCCTCCCCCCTGAACAGGCACCCTGACCAACAGGAGGAGGCGCTAGTGTAGTGACCAGTACACATACCAATTGTGTCTGTAGGGACACCTGACCAAGCATGCTCTTGCACTGCAGAACAAGTTAAATATTTGGCCATTGTCAGCATCATCGTATTATAGTGTTGACTTTGGCCAGGTGTTTGGTGTTCTTTTCTCCAGCCTATTCCGGGGATCCTGTATGGACTCTTGGGGGTAGCCAGGGACATGCCGCAGCGCCAGGGGAACCACCCACCCCCCGATGTTTTTATCCTCTGGACCAGGATTTTCGACGAAATAAGGTTGACGAGGTGCCTCTGTGGGCGGGTTGACTTTGCCAAATGGCCGGTCCCCGTCTGGAGCTCAGTGGGGGGGAGAAAAGTATAAAATGGGCCGACTACGGGGAGGGCAGACTGGCCAGAGACTGTCCCGGGACCCAGCGGACCCTCCCCGTGGGTCTTTATGTTCTGAGATGAGAGTTGGAAACTGGCTATAACCAGGTATGTTAGTGGGCTAGCTATCGCTCTGGCCACAGACGATGCTGGTTACGTTCACCAAGTACCTTGATAATATTATTTTGTTAGTAATACGCTGATTTGTTAATGGTAATAATCATTGTGTGGGTAAAACTAACAGTAATAATACGTTGACTATATTAGCTGTCGATAATGGCTAATAGCAAGCTAACCTTGGAGCAGACGAAGGTATTTTAGTTGAGTTTTGGGAGGATTAAGCTGATCACGTGGACTGCCACACTGCTTAATCCATTGCCGACGTCACTATTCTTGCGTTTTGGGTTTCAGGACGGGAAAGAAAATTACACCCCCCTCCAAACTTTTTGGATACCTAGTATCTGATTTGCAGGTCCCGTAGGCACACCATTTTGCATTTTGCTGTCTGTTGAAAGCTTGACCGACCTCCCTCACATAGAAACCGTTGCTAAGGAAGGATTGGACAAGAACCGTTCTGGGGCGGGACATCGCAAAAGGTCAGTTGTAATGGATGGCGAAAACTGAGCATTTTGGTAATGCTGACATTTGATTGTCATCAGCATAAAGCAGCTGGTTCAAGTGCACTGCATATTCCCAGTAAAAGAGATTTATGCCTCTTCTATTGTTTTGGTGTTTAAATGGGGACGGCAAGCTTTGGAAACTATCTGAAAACATTGGACAGAAAGCTGTGCTCCCGTTTTCAACATGAAAACATTTTCAAATTTCTCCAGAGGAGTATGGATATAGTCTGAGAGTCCTGAAACCACAACAAGGCTTTAGAAGTCAAATTTTCCACAACTTGTAGGTAGTGAGAGGACAGGGGCCGTTGACTGTGAGCTTACTATAAGCAAACCACAGCGGTAGGCAATTAAAAGACTGCAAAAGTTGGTTAATTCAGTCATTCAGTGCAGTGAAATTTAGCTCAGGAGGTAAAAATTGTCTCAATAGAGGCTTTAATTTTTTTCTACTGGGCTATCATGAGATGAGAGCAGGTTTTAAATTCTCCTTAAATACTCAGCTAGCACTGAGGGTGCCTTTTTTTCTTTTTCCCAGTGTGGGCGCAAGTCCATGAATACCGGGATGCCATCCAGCATTTTACCCGTGCCCCCGTCCACAGGGTTAATAGCTGTGTCAGGAAGGGCATCCCACATAACATTTTGCCAAATCATTATACGGATGAACAAGACCATACTGGGTCGGTCAAGGCCCGGGTCAACAGCGACCACCATCGGTGCTGTGCCCTCACAGGGTACCGATGGAAACTATCAAATCCGCTGTGGCGACCCCTGAGAAACAGGGAACAAGACGAAATAAGAAGAAGAAGATATAGAGAGAGAACAAGAGAGTGGAAAGACCAACCCTTTTTGCTTTCAGGAAGATTGGGATATACTCTTGCCATGGATATTCTGGAAAAATCCAACCATTTGACATTGTTAACTGGAATATGACCTAATGCATGACACGTATGCACAGGCCATTCATTCTGTCTAACTGAGTAGCTAGAAAGCCACATGCCGAGGCTGGCCCACAGAACAGGAGGATGAACTTCAGTATACTCGCATCATATGTTTATTTTTGGCCATACTATCTGTTGCACAACTCTTCCTGCGTGTCAGTATTCCAGTAGTGTTGATTTTGCTCTTGTGTCCCCTTGTAGTTTCCATTTCTGTGTATTATTTATGTGACCAGACGTCATACAATGTGTCATATCAGTGTGTGTCATGTCATATAATGTGGGTCATATCATACAGTGTGTGTATGATATCGCTTCAGATCCATAGTACAGATGCCAGATGAGGGCTATCCAATACAATCACTGCATCCCATCATCAGCTCCTAGAATAAACTGTGACATCACTTTCTGTTTACAGGCTAGGCTTGGGGTCAGGTAGATGGGAAGGGTACATGTAGGACTTAGATATGTTGACTGTGCTCAACAGAAAGGTACTGCGGAGCTGCCCCGTAGCCAGCTATGAGGTCGCAGAGGTCTGGACCTCGCTAAGTTGTTTTCCCTCTCAGGCTGACGTGTTGCATCATCATATATATGTGTGTTACTGAACATGATTTTATTTTAAGACTGAAAGTGGGGTTTTGTTTCGTTTTTTTTAGACCCCCCCCTTTTCTCCCCAATTGTATCCGTCCAATTACCCCACTCTTCCGAGCCGTCCCGGTCTCTGCTCCACCCCCTCTGCTGATCCAGGGGGGGCTGCAGACTACCACATGCCTCCTCCCATACATGTGGAGCCACCAGTCGCTTCTTTTCACCTGACAGTGAGGAGTTTCACCAGGGGGACGTAGCGTGTGGGAGGATCATGGTATTCCTCCAGTTGCCCCACCAGAGGAGGCGCTAGTGCAGCAACCAGGACACATATCCACATCCGGCTTCCCACCCACAGACACAGCCAGTTGTGTCTGTAGGGACGCCCAACCAAGCCGGAGGTAACACAGGGATTTGAACTTACGATCCCCGTGTTGGTAGGCAACGGAATAGACCGCTACGCTACCCGGACGCCCCCCCAAAGTGTTTTGACATCGTTATAAATTTATAAATGCCCCTGCCGGCACATCTATTAGGCACAGCCAAGGTAGAACAGTCAACAGATCTGAGCGAATTCTCTGTCAACCGTATGGTTGTATCAAGCTGCCAGATAAGACTCATGTCAGTCAATTAGAGCTTCTTCGTCAGTGATAAGTGACCGTGTGTCTGTCACATCTGGTAGGCAGCGGGATAAGAACAGCGAGAGCCAACCAGTAACATGTTGCTGTCTACTAACTAGTGTCCTCTTTTTTGAAAGCCAAAATATGCTCACCCTGGGTCCCATGTTCACATGTCTGTTGAAGCGGTCCGTTCGGGCTACCCAACTCAGTACATTCTCTTTCATCCATCTGACTTTTCAAATATTTCTGAACTGTTCAGTTATAATGCAGTACACCTTTGTCTGCAATTAGGCTTCTTCTTCTTCTCTCAGCTTGTTCCCTGTTTCTCAGGGGTCGCCACAGTGGATTTGATAGTTTCCATCGGTACCCTGTGAGGGCACGGCACCAGTGGTGGTCATTGTTAACTCGGGCCTCGACCGATCCGGTATGGTCTTGTCAATCTGCATACTGATTTGGCAGAATGTTACGTGGGATACCCTTCCTGACATGACCGCTAACCCTGTGGACCCCCGGGGGCACAGGGAACGCGCTGGAGGCCATCCCAGTATTCATGGACTTGCACCCTTGCCTGTCGTCTGCAGTTAGGCTAACGTTCTAATCAGTCAGAAAACTTGCCTCAAGTCATGTGTGATGAAAAGAATGATAATAATGTGGATGAATAATCATGGGCAGTCAGATTATAATTACTTATTTTATTTACGTATTTATTTTAGAAAATGGTTAAGATAAACCTTTTTCCCAGAGTATTTTCAACTATTTGTCCTAAAAATCGATTTGCTGTTCGTAGATTACATTGTAATTCACATACATTAAAAATTCACCAATTGCAGGAAATTGCATGTCTGAAACTCACATTTTCCTGGGAAAAAGGCTAAAAAGAAAAAGTACAACTAGCTATAAATTAAACCTGCTCTACTCATGCTTCTGGACCTCAGTTAAAATGTTGCCCTGGCTACGGCCTGGCTGCTGACTGATGCAACAACTGACACAGTGCAGATTAGATGTCAAAATGAATACCAACATTTTTACATGGCTTCACTGTATGACTTGTGAAAAGTGGAGAATCAAGTTTATTCGGATCATAGATGCTGGATGGGGGGGGGGTGGACAATGAGAAAGAGACATAGACTGAGAACCTGCTATCTCTAAATTAGTCAGCCATTGACTAGTTTTCCTGGAATAATTTAGAAATATTACATAAAACACACCTTGACGTCAAGTACATCATATAAAAGGGAAGAATATCCAACCCCCCACCTCCCCCACACACTCTATATAGGCCTCAATTATTCAGGCCAGTGCATTGGGTGTTGCTAGGAAACCTTACATCCCTCATCTATCAGCCCATTGGACGCAGGAGCTGTCAATCTAATTCTGTCAACAACTGCCATTTTCTATGCAGCTCTGCAGCGTGCTGTGCTGAGGCAGATGCCTCTGCATGGCCAGGGAGAGCAGGAAAACCGAGTCATCTAAATTCTCTGACATTAACCCTGACTCCACTGCAACTCCATTTCAAAGAACAGAATGAATAAAAAAACCCAAGATTCATGACCTGCAGTGACATTGTCCCTCCTACATATGCTGCATAATGTCAGAAACAGCTTCTAGCTTTTTCCTGGGAATCACAGTAAAACAGCATAGTGAATGATCTTGATAGTAGTTGACAAGTTTTTCCAAACAGCTTTAGGTTGGACCTTGATTGTTACTCACAGAATTCCACATTGTTCCATGGACTTGATAACTGCTCTCACAAAGTAATTGTATATCTAAATCTTCTGAAAGTCAGACTGCTACCCTGGGCCTGGTGGTCTTGTGGCCATGTACGTCACATTTCAACATGATGGAAGGGGTATTCATGCAATAAATCCCATTTAGTGAATGCATCATTCATTCATTATCTAAACCGCTTATCCTTACTCAGGGTCGCGGGGATGCTGGAGCCTATCCCAGCAGCCACTGGGCGGCAGGCGGGGAGACACCCTGGACAGGCTGCCAGTCCATCACAGGGCCCACACACACACACACACACATATTCACACCTAGGGGCAATTTAGTACGGCTGATTCACCTGACCTATATGTCTTTGGACTGTGGGAGGAAACCGGTGCACCCGGAGGAAACCCATGCAGACACGGGGAAACATGCAAACTCCACACAGAGGACGAACTCGGATGACCTCCAAGCTTGGACTACCCCGGGGCTCGAACCCAGAACCTTCTTGCTTTGAGGCGATTGCGCTAACCACTGCACCACCGTGTCTTTATTGAACGGCTTCATTCAAAATGCCTTACAGTACAGTAAGAACATGTATTTTTAGGAATCCGGATTCTGGCAGTGTTGGCACCATGCTCCACCCATTGAAACACACTGGGTCCCAGTCCTTATAATTATATCACTTGCTTGCACCATGAGCAGAACCTGTGAAGTTCTGGGCTTTGGGATTTTGTGGAGACCAGCTAGGACATAGCATAGTTATAAGATTTTGAATGTGTAGCTAGTGAGTACAGATGTCATAACTCCATCAGTCCAAGTGACATCACTACCACGTCCTATCTGAAGAGACCTCCAGAATACACACCTGCTGTCTAAACGGCGCAGCCTGAACAATGGCGGTCTGAGGTCCTACTTGCTCTCTGTGTCTGAAGTGGTCCTTCTCTTAATCCAACCTTCCTCGGATAAACAGATCAGGGAGGGAGAGAAGAAAGGAGGAGAGAGACAGATGGGCGGCTTTGAGAGATGGAGATGGGGGAGGGGAGGGGAGGAGAGGGAGAGAAAGGATGGGAAATGTAAACAAAGTATGTGTGTGGGGGTTGGAGGCTAGAAGGTCCTTCTGGTGTGTGTGTGTGGGTGAGTGGGTGAGAGTGGGTGTGTGTGCAGTCAGATGTTTCTAGGTCGGTCTCTCCGCTGATGTGAGTAATATTCCACTGTGACGTTGCTGTGGCAGCTAGACCACATATATTGAGGCAGTGTGAATAAGCCCATAGAGAAGACATGCTGTCTACAAATTGACTTACAGAACAGAGAAGTCGTCAGCAAACAGACAACAAAACGCCTCACTTGGTAACACTGTGTACTATTATAAGCAGCTGATGACTGTTTGTCTTAAACTAATAAACCAGTACGGAGAGGCAGAGAGATTTAAAACTGCTTAGAGACTTGTTAGGACTGATGTACAAAATATTACAGTGCCCACTGTAAAGTATTCTGACAAAAGACGTCTTTATTTTGTCTCTATATCCAATTGATTATATATGCATTAGAATTTATATCAGGTCGGTAAAAGATGGGGAATTATTTTTTAAAACCAGGCATTCATTCAGACTAGAACGAGAGACCCTCTAACATTTGCACTATGGCCAGATCAAAATGAAGAGCTTTAACCAAGAAAAAAAACAGGGTTATCTCGCTTTTTCTCTAACCTGTGGCTGACAGTGCTGCAGGTGAGCGAGGTAAGAAACAGCTGTAGATACACCCATACTACATACGCTCAGTATGGACAATCTGTTCTGCAGTAGATCTGAGAACATCTGGATGCTTCTAGAACATCTGCAGGTTCCACACCCTGTAATGATAGAGCAGGGAACCAGAGAAAGAGAGAACAAGGGATGGATGAAGGGGCAGACAGACATATAGACGGATAGATAGATAAGGATAGAGGGAGGGAAAGAATCTTGCAGGAAGGCGATCTTGCACAACATCCTCATAGGCTTAAAATTAATTCTGTTTTTCACAAACTTTGCATACTGTGCTCATGCATGTTTCATACAAGCTACCTAATGCTACACATGTGGAATAGAAAGAGCAGTGGAGCAGCACCTCACACATTTTCCATGGCCATGAATACCAGGATTTGACTTGTTCTCCTGAACTCTCTAACCTCTGTATGATCTTGGCGCCTTTATAAGTACACCTTGTAATCTAGTTCATAATCATGTAAAACTAGCAGAGGTGCCTGGTGTTGCCCAGGGAAACTGTTCCAACCAACACGATGTCATTAACCGCTGCAAATCCGCTGCCACCGCCGCCAAGGTACCCGGCCTTGCCCAGGGAAAATGTTCTCACCAAAACAACCAACACGATCTGATCTTTACGATATAATTGATGATGAAATATAGGATAATTTATGATATGATACACGTGATAAATGAATGTCGAATAAACGAATCTTTTTAACGAATATTATCAGATGTCATAATTTTAATCCATTCATCAAGCGTCTTCGCCAATGTGTGTATTAGTCGCTCAGGGCTCGAGTGCCTCAGTGTCTTACTATTTGGCGCTAGGACAGAAAGCCTTTCTGCACTACTAGTTGTGGAGGCAGCTGCATACAACTGGCCGTGTGATAAACATGGAGCAGAAAGATTTACTCCAGTTTCTTTAAAAGTCTGTGCTGGTTTATGGTAAACATCAACAATCAAATGTCCCCCATCACCAACTTGCAATTTCACAGTGTAAGAAGCCCAACCTGTCATTTTACAAACCCACCAAATTGTGCTCCAGTGTTTCAATTTCATTTTTTTGTTTTTGTTTTAGAAGTTGTATGTGGTCCATCTGGAGGTCACGTTTTGTTTTTTGTTTTTTCGCTTGCTTCTCCAGATGGAAAATGTTTAAAGCTGCTTAGGCTAAGTTCAGTCATCATGACATAGTAGTATTTCCATGAGTAATGGGGGAGCTGTTTTGTTTGTGGACACTGCACTCCATTGCCACTCAGTGGCACTGCGAGACGACCGATGGCGGAGAGGGACTGCTGTAAGGAGACAGAAGAAGAACAACTAGAGCGAGCAAAATAAACTCAATTTGCAAATCAATTTTTTCACTTGGTTTTTGAAATATTTTTGGAACTGTGCAATCCTTGGAAAGTGCTGATTCTAAAGATGCCTTTCTTTTTGTTCTACGATGAGTATTTCTGGAGTTTTAAGCAGACATACAAACATACACTCTTGATTCATATGTATATAGAAGCCGTATTGTTACGTGACAGTTTTCAGCTTCTGTTAGTCACTGTAGCCCCATCTTACATCTCTACAGATCACTTTCATTGCTGGCATGAAGAACGGACGGTCCTGAGTGCGTGCTTGAGCAGAAAGCCTTCTCGTCTTGTTGAAGTTAAGCTCTAGAACAGATGCATTTACACGCAAGTGCCTGCAGTGAGGAGGAGGGTTGGTGAAGGACAAGAGATGGGAGAGATGCCTATTAGCAAGGCAGTGGTGGGGTGATGTATGGAGATGCGAGGTGTCTCACAGCGTTGTGGTGAAAGTTGAACAAAGCCAGCAAGCGGTTCCAGACAGACGTTAAAATGAAGATGCTTTTGCGTCACTTGGTGCTGCTGTGAGCGGTAGAGGCGGATGTAGTTGTAGTCTCTGACATGGCAGGGGATGATGGGATTGCAGCTTGTGTTGGGTTACATACACTTTACACCTATTCTATAGTATATTCTATAGCATATACATCCTCCGTAAATGAATTCATACTTTCCATGATGTTCAGCAAGGTCACTTGGTAACTAAGGGGCAATATTCTTTCCTACAACACAATTCCATTCATCCATCCATCTGTTATCCAAACTGCTCATCCTGCTCGCAGGATCGCGGGGATGCTGGAGCCTATCCCAGCTGTCACTGGGCAGCAGGCGGGGAGACACCCTGGACAGGCCGCCGGGCCATCACAGGACACACACACACACACATTCATACCTAGGGACCAGTTAGTACGGCTGAGTCACCTGACCTACATGTCTTTGGACTGAGAGGAAACCGGAGCACCCGGAGGAAACCCACACAGACACAGGGAGAACATGCAAACTCCACACAGAGGACGACCTGGGATGACCTCCAAGGTTGGACTACCCTGGGGCTCAAACCCAGGACCTTCTTGCTGTGAGGCAACTGCACTAACCACTGCGCCACTGTGCTGCCACAACACAACACAAGCCCAGCCCAGTGAAGTGTAAATTCATAAACTGCATCAAGTCTGTGTTTGTGTTTTGGAGTTGGTCATTTTGTTCATTTTGGTGTTGTGCTTTTAGGATTGGCAGCCTGTTTGAGTTCGTGGCATTGATGAGCAGGCTGCCTGAGTGAGAGTTGTTTGTCTCATCCTGCCCTTGTAGTAGGATACTGAATAAGAGACATCTCTCCCGTGATGGATAGTGGGTTTCTACAGTGCTATCCATTAAGTGGAGACGCCACTTTCTTTAGGGGAAAAACAAACGGCTGTGAGTAAGTGAATGGTTAACCGGGGGGGGGGGCATAAAGAATTAGTCTTTTCAATGATCAATCATCCTTGAGGTTCACTCCGAAACCTTTCCCTGATTTCTAACGTTTCTGTCCCAGCTTCTGTCCTCCCTGGGTAAGAGGAAGTGGAAGAAGACGAGAAGAGAGAGAGAGAAAACAAAGGGATGGAATAGGGAGAAAATGTCTTCAGATGTCAAGCGTCCTTGTGTTGTCGCTGCATGGCTCAAAGTGATTTCAGGTCTTTTGTTCCACTGCTTCCACTCAGGGACATGAAAGAGTGGAGCTTTTGTTTTCTGTGCTCTACGTAAGAGAATGGGGAACGATCAGAGAGACGGCGAGAGAGAGAGAGAGAAGACAGTGATTGAGCAGGATTACCATTGTTCAGTGGGTTAATCTGAGTGTAGTAAACAGCTGTAATCTGATGGCCTGGCAGAATCTCCTCGCTGGACGAGACTGCCCCCGGCAACACGGCACCTCCTGACAGATGGCATCTCACACACACACACACACACACACACACACACACACAGGCCCATGAAAACAGACATGCACACACGACTTTATGTGGGTGCATACACATGCACCCAATGCACCCATATATATCTGGAATAAAAACCCAAAACGTAGGAAAAAACATCAGCTGCTTAGAAAATCTGCACACAAACACAATCTCTCACGCACACACACACACACACATGTGCCCACACGCATAAGAAGCTCTACTTGGAAGAAGATGTAAATATGAAGCCGTGTGAACCCACACTTTCAGCATGTGCACACACAGACACATCTGGAAACCACACATGACAGATGTGTCTGGGCGGTGGGTCGACAGGGAAGCCGCACAAACATGGAGGAAATGTTCAGCTGGCCGTCAACCAGCCGCCATCCTGCCAACTGCTCATCCAGCAAGGAGCGAGCTAACTGAGGAGCAGCATCAAACAGTCGTTAAACGGCATCACACAGCCATCAAATCTGTGTGAGACCTGCTGGTTCAGACTAATCCAGATAAGTGCTTTCCCAAAATACCTCCCCCTCCTCCCCTCCCGACAGTCATCATCAGACGGCTAAGAACAGAATCTGTAGTCAGCCTAAAAATATCCGTTCTTGTCTACACAAACTATTTTTTCCCACCCTAAGAAATACGACATACGTTTCAGAGTACCACTGAGTGGAAATAAAGTCGTATTTGCTGTAGTCTCCAGACCAACATGAAGAAGAATGACAACTCCTTCGCTGATGAAGAAGAGGAGGAGGACATACACACTGTTGTCTTTAGGACATTTGATCAGATAATTCACATAATCTACTACTTACTTGCACCAAATCAATGTACAGTGAAATCCAAATGTGTGATATACAGAGAACACCATATATATATAGATAGATAGATAGATAGATATAGATATCTGTGTACGTGTGTTTAAGTAACTTTAAATGTTGTGTGATGTCCCAGTGTCCTAACAAGACACACTCGTTAAGTCGAATTGCTGGTGTGTGACAAATTACTTAGTAAATAGAACAAATTGTGATTCTGGTTCCGATTCAAAGTGTAGTGTAGACAGTAGTGCAATGAGGATGCAATGAAAACATCCTGTTTCATTGAATCCCACACAAAGGATGATTTAGAAATAATCAAAAAAAATGTTCATGGAATTTCTAAGAGAATTCTGCACTCAAGTGTTTGCAGTCTGCTTCGGCCTCCAGCTCTCTGTGCAGTTTCCCTACCCCCATTTAGAGATATACAGTTGGGATATGCCACCAGATGACATTTTGGGTCTTAAGCAGAGACCGGTCTGGATTCTGTGGTGCATGCTGGGTAAGGAGATGCCAATAGAGAGTGGAAGTGTGAATTCCTCCATCCTACTGCGTGAGCATGCTCAGAGTTGCAGACACAACACAATCGATGTAGTCACGCCATATCTCCACGTGTATCCTGTAGCTGTTTTTCACTCAGACACAGTCGGAGTCTGTAGTCTCGACAGCAGCAGCAGCCTGAGTTTGATGTAATGATGCCAGATCGGACATTAGAATCTCAAATATTTGACTCCTTGGGGGGATTAGCTCTGTTTTGGAGACAATATATTTCGTCTCATCTATGAAGAACAATCAGCCAACTGTATTCTGACAGACAGATGTCCGTGATGCTGACAGACTGCAAAGCCAAGTTCAAGTTTTATCGCTCACCAAATAA
Source organism: Lampris megalopsis (assembly GCA_022114975.2). Taxonomy (NCBI): domain Eukaryota; kingdom Metazoa; phylum Chordata; class Actinopteri; order Lampriformes; family Lampridae; genus Lampris; species Lampris megalopsis. Next base: position 80,150 of record JAJHIY020000464.1, read on the forward strand.
AGTTGCACAAACGGGGAATTGTACTTGGTGAAATGCACGGATAAAAAAAGAATGGACGCCATGCAGTAATGGAAAAGTTGAAAGAAAGCGCTTATAGAGAACCTCTATAAAAGACTACTTCGTCTCAGACTATCTGGGTGGCGGCAAAGGGAACACAACGGTTTAATGGGTTAATGAAATGCTAAAGAATTTAACTGCATTATAGAAGTCAACAAGGCCCTGTCAGTGATTTCTGGCTCCTGTGTGTGTGTGCGTGTGTGCGCGTGCTTGCCTGCGTGTGCGTGTGGTGTGTGTGCATGTGTGTTACAGTATGGACGGTCGGATAGCTACCGCGTGGCTACCACGCAGGACAAGGATGAGAAGGAGTCGCCCAAGAAGAAGGGAGGCAAGGACCTTGATGACCTCAAGAAGGAAGTGCCACTGGTATGTACACCACTTTCTGTTTCGTGCAACCATATTTCTGTCTCCTGTGATCAGAGCAGGCATACAGACTAAAGGTCAACCCACCCCTGCTGCTGTTGAATCACTTGTCAATTGACAAGTGTGAAGACATGTGGCTCCTAATCAGTGCTGAACGACAATTTTTCACAGGGCAAAATGAACTGTGAAGAAGAGCTTCGGATTCTGTTGATGGCCTGGTATATAACCATCATCCAACCTCTTATGGGCCTCAAATCCATGTTTGTTTATCTGACATGAAACTGTCCAGCCATCAGAGGGGTCACCCTGCACAAGATCTTGAAACAGTACCGTTACACCGAATGACAGCTGCAAACAGGCTGTATTCATCAGTAGAAAACAGCCTTTATCCCACATAGCAACTAGAGCTGGGAATTGGCAAGCACCCCCTGATTTGATATTACAGTGATAAAGATCCTCTCTTGCTTTCCTGAGTAAAGCATTCAAACACTTCAAATTTAACATTCGGAGATGTGAAAAAATATATCAAACCTCTCCACATCATGTGTTCATGTGCTTCAGCATTGTGATTCAGGGGAATGCTGCGATGTTGAAATTGTTATGTATTGCGATTTTACAATGAATCAGTTTATCCCCCCAATCCCATTAAGAGCCAATATAGGGCCATTATACTCGCTGGCATTTCTCCAGTGTTTCTGGAACTTGAATCCAGCTGTAATCTAATCTCGGTCTTTAGATGAGATGTAGTGCTGTGGTTTGAGGTAATAGGATGGAGAGATTTAATTCTACTGTGGAGAGATTGCCTCCTGCCTGAGGGAAGCAGTCAAACCAAAGGAGAAGTTCTCTTTGCTAAACAGCAGAGTCATGACGTTTAAAGTCGGACTGAAATCAGCAACCACACTTAACTTTTTCACATCTAAAACTCTTGAATGCTGCATCTGAAAACATTCTTCACGTTTTTATTTGTAAATGACTTAAAATTGTGTTTTTTTAAGACCTCAATTCAAAACTTCTCTGTTATCTAAAGAACAGTGAGCCTTTGTGTGACAAGTACAAACAAGGATTGGTGGTAAGGGTGGGTGGGGCCTCATAGTTTGATTTAATCTGATTGGCTGTAAGTAAATGAGTGTTTGATGATATCATGAGTGTCAGAAAAAAAAGATCCACTGAGAGAAGCCAGAGGGGGAGGGGCTCTTTAATAAAGAGAAAAATAGAAAACCTGAATTCTACCTTTTATACTTTATTTCGGTAGAAACAGACAGTTGTAATTGATGTTTCATATATAAGTTTTTCAAATTCAGTCCAGTTTAGCATTGAATCTCAAAATGTTGGTTACATGAAATCATATGGAGGAAATATAAAGATATGCAGAAGATCTGGTCAGTTATTATTTTGTTAACCAAAGGCTTTTCTATACTCTAACAAACATCATTTTTAAATGTGCTAATTAATCTAATAAATTCATTTTTATCTTGTGCTGTGAATTTATTTGTGAGACACTGCGAGAGTTTTTTCTTGATTGTCTTTTCTCTGTAGACGGAACATAAGATGTCTGTTGAGGAGGTTTGCCGGAAATACAACACTGATATTGTCCAGGTAAATTGTTCCTCTTTAAACATATTCTCAAACACATATTCAAGTGATGTTTGCTGATGTTTGAGCTGATAGCTTTGTTTGGTAAAACGATGGTTATGTATTGGTGTTAATGCCTCAATCTCTACTCCTCATTTGCCCTGCTATTCCCCTTCTCCCCAACAAACGTCCTCTTTTTTCTCATTTTTTCTCCCCTCTTTCCTTTCCTCCCTCCTTCCTTTCTTCCTTGTTTCCTTCCTTCATCCTTCCCTTCCCTTCCCTTATAATCACTTCCTACTTCATTCTGTCTCTCCAATTACTGCTCAATTTTCCTTCACTTTTGCTCCCCTATTCAAATATTCCCCTATCACTCCACACCCTTATCAGGGTTTGACCAATGCCAAGGCAGCTGAGTACCTGGCAAGGGATGGGCCCAATGCCCTCACCCCTCCCCCCACCACCCCAGAGTGGGTCAAGTTCTGCCGCCAGCTTTTTGGGGGCTTTTCCATCCTGCTCTGGACTGGTGCCATCCTCTGCTTCCTGGCCTATGCCATCCAGGCTGCCACAGAGGACGAGCCTGCTGGAGATAATGTGAGTGAATGGATGGATAGCTGAATAGATACATAAATACATACATACATAATATACATAATATACATACATACATATATACATGAAGAGATAGATAGATAGATAGATAGATAGATAGATAGATAGATAGATAGATAGACGGATGGATAGACAGATAGATAGACGGATGGATAGACTGACAGTCTGGCTGATTGACCAACAGCTAAACAGATGGAGAGTTAGATGAACTAACTGACTGACTGACTGACTGACTGACTGACTGACAGGCTTCCACCAATAAGAAAAAAGGATTAAGTGATCCAAAAAGACAGATGGACAGCTGGACAGACGGTGACTCAAAGTTAGCCTCATTTTAGGCATTCACAAACAGTCAAAGTTGTCACCAAAGAAAAGATAGGACTGTTTTGAATTTGTTTGTTTGTTTATTTTGTTGTTTTGTTACTGTGTTTGTGCCATCCTTCTGCCAGTGAGCTGTCCTCCGGTATGCCACCTGGCTTCATAGATGGTATTCTGCTGGGTCAGGACAGAATTACTTTCGAGGGACATGGGGGCTCCATGTCAGGGACAGCATTGTGTCAGCTGTTTTGCCGAATCATACCAGCCGGACCCGTCGTTACGATGACAGATAGCATGGTGTCGGTGTCTGGATGGAGCATGCCACAGGGAGTGGCGGGTAACTCTTGGCATTATAATAGCAGGGCAAGAGGAGGGCATTTACAGGTCAATACCATTTAGTGCCGGATCAGAGCAGAGAGCAGGACTGGGGGACTAAGACTAAACTGCTATGAGACAGACAGCATGCCAACACAGAGTTTGGAGCCAGACCGTAGGGCTCAACTCAGGCTGGAGAACTATGACAGAGACAGTGACAGGCGCATAATGCTAGAGTCTTCACATTTCGCTAGAGTCTTCACATAACGCTAGAGTCTTCACATAACGTTAGAGCCTTCGGGTCACGCTAGTCTACACATAATGCTAGAGCCTTCACATAATGCTAGAGCCCTCACATAATGCTAGAGCCCTCACATAATGCTAGAGCCTTCACATAATGCTAGTCTTCGCATAACACTAGTCTTCACATAACACTAGTCTTCACATAACGCTAGTCTTCACATAACGCTAGAGCCCTCACATAATGCTAGAGCCTTCACATAACGCTAGTCTTCACATAATGCTAGAGTCTTCACATAATGCTAGAGTCTTCACATAACACTAGAGTCTTCACATAACGCTAGTCTTCACATAACGCTAATCTTCACATAATGTTAGTCTTCACATAACGCTAGAGTCTTCACATAACGCTAGAGCCCTCACATAACGCTAGAGTCTTCACATAACCCTAGTCTTCACATAATGCTAGAGTCTTCACATAACGCTAGAGTCTTCACATAACGCTAGAGTCTTCACATAACGCTAGAGTCTTCACATCGCGCAGGTCTTCACGTAACGCTAGAGCCTTCACGTAACGCTAGTCTTCACATAACACTAGAGCCTTCACATAACACTAGTCTTCACATAACGCTAGTCTTCACATAATGCTAGAGTCTTCACATAACGCTAGAGTCTTCACATAACGCTAGAGTCTTCACATAACGCTAGAGTCTTCACATAACGCTAGAGTCTTCACATAACGCTAGAGTCTTCACATAACGCTAGAGTCTTCACATAACGCTAGAGTCTTCACATAACGCTAGAGTCTTCACATAACGCTAGAGTCTTCACATAACGCTAGAGTCTTCACATAACACTAGAGTCTTCACAAAGAGTTGAAACGGACTGATTGAGATTGTGTGTGCAGACACGGGACCAGACTCAGTGGGAGGGAAACACATTTAGATGAGAGTTCACACATTAGTGAAAGCATCGACGCCAAGAATCCCAAATAATCGATAACTGGGAAGAGGATCTTTGTGGAAGAACACTCTTTCTGAGAGTTATTGAAGAAGGGATCTTTTCTGAAACACAAATACAGATATCGTAGTTATGAACACTCCGAGATGCAGCAAGTGGTTGTGGTCAAGTGACCACTTCACGTTTTCTATTATGCCAGCGTTTTCTGTTAATAAACCATAACAGTGAAGAGAGGGGAGCAGGCAAGACATTGATCTTGTCAGACGCATCAAGTTGAAGAGATCCAGACACATGGAGTCACAACAGTCTGAACCGTCAACGAGATGGGCAGGAAGTAATTGCCTTAAAGCCAGTCTTTATTTCAAAAACGTGTTTCTTTCTTTCATAAGCCTTAGCTTCCAAAAATAGCTCTTCACACTCTCTTACACCTCTAAAGTCCATTGATTTGTGTCAGAAAGTCTTATTTTCCACCTCTTCTGCTCATTCATTTCAAATGTGTTATTACACAAAGGATTTAACAGTACATGTCTGTCATTTTGTCTATTTATCTACCTGTCTCCTCTGCTCATATCCAGTATAGTTTTAGAAAGATACTCAATTCAAGCCTGCCATATTCAATTTGGTTCATGCTATTACATTTTATCATTCTTTTATATTTTCTTAACTCTAGCATTTGAACGTTTATTTTCTTTTTATTGTATTTTTCTCCTTTTATCATTACCTTCTTTTTATCTGTGCAGTTTTACGTAATGTAATGTACATTGCATTACATTGTAATGTATGAAATCCATCCATCCATCCATCATCTGAACCTCTTATCTTGCTGTCAGGGTCGCAGGATGCTGGAGCCTGCTGGAATGTACTTACATAAATAAGGTTATATCAATGATTGATTGATTGATCAACTGATTGAGTATGAAAGTTATATGGTTTTTCTTCTCTATCGTTCTCTCTCTTCCTCCCTCTTTCCTTGTAGTTGTACCTGGGTATCGTGCTGTCAGCCGTGGTTATCATCACAGGTTGCTTCTCCTACTTCCAGGAGGCCAAGAGCTCCAAGATCATGGAGTCTTTTAAGAACATGGTGCCCCAGGTAAGGCCGACTGACCACTGGGCCAGGACACTAAGATGAAGGTCTTATATATTCACACTCATTGATTGGATAATTCTGATCTTGTCTGGGTTTATGGTGTACATAATATTGGTTCAATAATTTGGTTATGGCTGATATTATATTACATTGTATTGTATTGTATTATAATACAGATAGATAGATGGTAGGTGAAAGAATTAAACACAACTTGTTGACTGTTGTAAATCAGACTTGTGGAACAGCTGTTTGGTTGACAGATGGGTTCTGTCACTCCTTTTTGTGTGAAATTGATATATTTAGAATGAGATAATCTGAAAAAAGCACATTTACCTTGAGGTCCTATTTTACTTAATTTCTCACCTCTCTTTAAATAGCATCCTCAGGCAGTCTTTGGAGGGTATTTTTAGGATTCAGGTTTAGGAGGACTTGACAATCCTAAAATAAATAGCTAGTTAGACAACTTCCTGTTTCCTCTGATGCTCGTCAAACACGTTTTCAGGTTCATCTAAACCTCTTGAATATAAAGTTATTACTAAAGTCGACTGTTCCTCCTATCCCCCCCTCACTCTCTCCGGTCTCGCTTTTGTGCTCTGTGTCCCTCCTTCTCTTTTCCCTCATGTCCACAGCAAGCGCTTGTGATCCGCGAGGGAGAAAAGATGCAGATAAACGCTGAGGAGGTGGTGGCAGGAGACCTGGTGGAGGTGAAGGGAGGTGACAGGATCCCCGCCGACCTACGCATCATCTCCTCTCATGGCTGCAAGGTGAGCCACAGGAGGTGGCACCACAGGCTTTTATGTACTTACACAAGGAGACGATGATGTCTATTATACTTGTAAGCTGTCCCTCAGCTAGAAGTTAACTCCAGTGGCTCTGCTCGGTGGCTAACAATGAAATAAACTTAAGCTGAGACCGTGTAATAATATTATCATTATGATTATTATTATTCTGTCATAGGAGCCACAATCATAGCAGTCGTTGTTTTGTGGCAGTGGTACATTTACATTTTCTCATTTAGTAGATGCTTTTATCCAAAGTGACTTACAAGAGAGTCAGCAGACATACTCCTGCGTCAACCCACATGCATTTTAGAGCAGAAGAATAGCAGTAGCAGAGGTAGTAGTACTGGTTGTTGTTGTGGTATTGGGAGTTGTAGAAAAACTGTTGTAGTAAATTCTCAGAGGTACACAGTAATACTAGCTAGTAGTCACAGGAAGTAGGAAAATGTGAAATACACATTAGAAACAAAAAAATATGGACTCTTTCTCATGCTCTCTCGCCCTTTGCTCCTCTTTCGCACACACTTTCTCACACACCTATCTTAATTCTTTCCTCCTGTTCTGCCCAGGTGGACAACTCCTCCCTGACTGGTGAATCAGAGCCTCAGACCAGGTCACCTGACTGTACCCATGACAACCCCCTGGAGACTCGCAACATCGCCTTCTTTTCCACCAACTGTGTGGAAGGTACGGTTGCCCCAGTAACCTGTCTGTCGCCATGCATAAATTCTGTTGACATCATTGGTGACATTACCATTGTCATCGCCATTAATTAACACAACTGCACAAATCATCAACACTATCACTCTATCCATAGCCAGGTACATCATCACATATGTACATATATATTTAGACAGTGGTCATGTCACCAGCACAGTGGTACGGTCAGTACTGTCATGAAAACTGTACAATCCACACAGCAATGATGGTTGTTAAGACCACACGCCGATGGAAACAGTTCTACACTATGAAAGTAACAGTATAAGTTCACACTGTCATAGTAATAGTACAGTCCTAGCCATGCCACTGTTTGCTATACTCTCCACTGTCATTGTTCTTTTTTATTTCCTATAGCAAAGAATCTCTCTCTTGTTCTCTCTCTTGCTCTCTCTCTCTCTCGCTAATCTTTGTTTGCCTTCTGTTTTTCTTTAGTTTTCTCTGTATTTCTTTTTACACTCCATGTATTTAAACCTTCAAATGTTTCCTTTATATACTGTCATTGTCATGTCACTATCTCTGTATCGCCCTGTTAGCTTGTGTCAATACAGTGTGTGTGTGTGTGTGTGTGTGTGTGTGTGTGTGTGTGTGTGTTCTTATAGATCAGTGCACAAATGGTCTTGTCAAACAAAAAGACCTTACAATAGCTTTTGCTGGTAGGCACAAGATGCTTATCCAGGAAAAAAAGTGAACAAAACAAGTAGTGGATTGTGAAATCACTTCTCCACATTTTCCAGTTACCTAATCTGTATTGTAGCTGTAAAAATACATCATTTCCATTAAATTTAACTCAAAACTTAACAATCTTCGGGCAAGGTATATTAATTACAAGATTGTTTACAATAAATGTTCATATTAAACACACATGATGTCACTACTGCTGCCTTACAACAGTCACTACCCAGCATAGTGAGACAGGCAGTGGCTTCTAATGCATAATTACATCTTCCATTGAGTACAACACCATATATATATCTCCATGCACTTATCAGGATAGTTATATCAGCTAACATAGACATGAATTAATGTCTATTATTGAACAGATATTAATGTGGTTATTGAATCTGGAGGATAAACAGCACAGATACGTTGCTATAGTCTCACAGCACCACTGCCAAACACTTCTCATATCTGCTGCTTGTTTGTCAGCTGAGAAAAGAATGGTCTATGGCCCCACCTTGTGGACATGTTATTAAATTGTTGTTAATGCTAAGATACTACACTCCTTAGCCTTCTTTGATTCATCCATCCATCCATCTATCCAGTCTCTCTTATAAACAAATCATCTTTCAGTTACTCCATCCATCATCATCTGTCTAATGAATACGTCATCCAACTGTTCTTGTGTCCTTCTCTCTGTCCAAAAATCAACCTTTAATCATATCTTTGCATCATCCACCCTCACCCTTTCTAGGTTTATGCTCTTTCCTCTCCCTCTTGCTTTCTTTCTAACCCTGCTTCTGTCTGTCTCTCTGTAACCTCTGTCAAAATAATCATCGGCGGTGTGACGAGGGTCAAGTTCTCTATTGGAAGGATGCACTTAGGGGAAGTGCTTGGATGCACCTCTGATCCATAGAGGTCCTAAAATACACCCTATCAGACAAAGAAACCCAGATATGAACGACTTTTCTCTCCTCTGACCAGGCACGGCACGCGGTATTGTGGTGTGTACCGGCGATCGTACAGTGATGGGCCGTATCGCTACCCTCACCTCAGGCCTGGAGACTGGCAAGGTATCACATGCACTACAGCGTCCACCATCGCTACCGGTGTGCCTCAGAGCAAGAGAGTGAAGCTCTGATCTCTTCAACAAAACAAAAATAGTGAAGATGAATATGTTCATGGGGTAGTGTGTGACAAACACTATTTGTCTTTAGCGTTTGTATTCAGGGACCCTGCTATCTTAAAATTGCCTGTGCAGCAGTATTAGTAAACAGTAAACTTCATCAGTCATAATGCAATCATATACTGTGTGCAGGAATAAGCAGAAGGTCTTAGAATAAGGACTTGTAATCAATCAGAATCAGAATACTTTATTTGTAATAACGCTTCACATAAAATTAAACAGTGCAGCGAGCAGACAATACACATTTTCCTCATGTGAAACAACCAGTGTAATGGTCTTCTATGTTAAAAACAATGATTTGATTTAATCTACTGAATTAAGAGTCTGCAAGCAGGAACACGAGCAGTGGGCAGCACACTATGACTTCTGCATTTGAATAAGCTGGTATAAATTAATATTAGTGAAAGTCAACCCATAATCCTCTTCTTCTTTGAAGACACCTATCGCGAAAGAGATTGAGCACTTCATCCACCTAATCACAGGCGTGGCCGTTTTCCTGGGCGTGACCTTCTTCATCCTGTCAATCATCCTCGGATACAGCTGGCTTGAGGCCGTCATCTTCCTCATTGGCATCATCGTGGCCAATGTGCCTGAGGGACTGCTGGCCACTGTCACTGTGAGTGGGCCAGAGGAAGTGTGTGTGTGTGTGTGTGTGTGTGTGTGTGTGTGTGTGTGTGTGTGTGTGTGTGTGTGTGTCTGTGTGTGTGTGTGTGTCTGTGTGTGTGTGTCTGTGTGTGATTCCTAGTAGGTACTATATCTCCTATTACTCTGGTTGAATTGGTTTCCCAGTGTCTGTCTTTTTCTCCTCTTCAGTTACAATGTTGTGTGCCAACCAGGGTCAAATAGTACTCAAAACCATCTTTGTTTTATCCTTCTTATGTGTCAGATGGGTGGGGTCTGCCACATTTAAAAACCAAGTGTGGGGGCGTCCGGGTAGCGTGGTGGTCTATTCCATTGCCTACCAACACGGGGATCGCCGGTTTGAATCCCTGTGTTACCGCCAGCTTGGTCGGACATACCTGCAGACACAGTTGTCTGTGTCTGCGGGTGGGAAGCCGGATGTGGGTATGTTTCCTGATCCCTGCACTAGCTCCTCCTCTGGTCGGTCGGGGCGCCTGTTTGGGGGGAGGGGGAACTGGGGGAAATAGTGTGATCCTCCCATGCGCTACGTCCCCCTGGTGAAACTCCTCACTGTCAGGTGAAAAGAAGTGGCTGGTGACTCCACATGTATGGGAGGAGGCATGTGGTAGTCTGCAGCCCTCCCCGGATTGGAAGAGGGGGTGAAGCAGAGACCGGGACGGCTCACAAGAGTGGGGTAATTGGACAGGTACATTGGGGAGAAAAAGGGGGAAAAAATCCAAACAAACACATAAAAACCACGTGCTGACTGGCCTGCAGGTTTGCAGTGACGGGGTGGTAGTTCACTGTTCACACAGTCCAGTGTTTTCAGTGTTCAGGTTCTCACCTGACATTGTCTGTGTTGATATAGTAGAGAAAACTCCACCCATTTGGTGTCCGAAGTGGTTTAAAACAAACACTTTTGCATCCACTATTTGACCCGCATCTGTTTGTTCTGTCGCCGTATGTGTTGGTGTATTTGTTGGTGTATTTGTGTTATTGTGTATGTTGTGTTTTGCCTTAGGTGTGTGTATGTTGTGTGTTTAATGTGTCATTGTCTTTCTGCTTCCTTTGCGTTAGTGCTGGTGTTGTATCTTTGTGGTTTTATATTGTCTGTGGGTGTCTGTATGTTTGTCTGTGTGCATCTCTGTTTGTAACCTTGAGATGTCTTTGCTTACATGTCTCCATGTCAGTGTCTCTCTCTTTTTCTGTGGTGAAGGTGTTGTACTCTCTCTTTGTCTCTCTCGCTCCATTTCTCTCCCTCTCTCTCACAGGGCTGCCCATGTGTGTTCTGTGTATCTATGTCTCTCTCTCCCTCTCTCCCTCTCCCTCTCCCTCCATGTCTACCTTTCTCTCTTTCTCTTCCAGGCCAGTTGCCGTACCTTGGTCATTCAATGAGACCACTGGGTCACTTGTCTCCAATGACAACAGCTAGCTAACGTAATGACACCAGGCTAATGGCTAGTGAACTCAATGAATTGGATTTGGCCTCCGCTGCTTGGCTAGCGCTGTTTGGCCCACGGGTCTTGCCGTACTTGGCATGATGACATGATACACTGCCGCTCAGCTGCACTGCTTCACTGGTTTATGCCTGTTTTTCTCTCTGCATCGCTCTTCCGGGCTGTAAATGTTCACTGACTCATTGAGTAACTGATTTTAGTGCATTTTGCTGTAGAGAGGCATGTGTTGGGATGGCCAACTCCAGGTGTTGGATGTTGTCCGTGGGTGGGGTTACTGTTTTTAGAGTTTGGGATTGGTCAGGTAAGACAGGGAATGAATGAATGAATGGTAAATGAATGGTGTGGTAAATGTTGGGTGGAGTTAGCTTTGTGCCTGGAGTTGGTTATCTTTGCTGTTGCTAACCTGGACAGATACTAATGCTCTTCTTTTTTTGCTTCTCCTTTCTCCCCTTTCATTCCATTACTTCCCTTTCAAAACCCCTTTTTTATTCCATCTATTCTGACATCCACTGCTCATCTTCTCCTCCCTCCTCTAATCTATTATTGCTCTTCTATCCTGTGTATGGAGCTCTCTATCGTTCTTTCCTTCTTTGTCTTTCTTCTCTCCCTCCCTTTCCCTCTTGCTCCCCCCCCCCCCCACCCGTCTTTTCTCCCTCTCTCTCTCAGGTGTGTCTGACTCTGACTGCCAAGCGTATGGCTCGTAAGAACTGTCTGGTGAAGAACCTGGAGGCGGTGGAGACACTGGGCTCCACCTCCACCATCTGCTCCGACAAGACCGGCACCCTGACCCAGAACCGCATGACCGTGGCCCACATGTGGTTCGACAACCAGATCCATGAGGCTGACACCACCGAGGACCAGTCTGGTGAGGGCGGGAGAGAGCGAGAGAGAGAGGAAATGTGTAGATGAACAGAGAGAGGGAGAGAAGAAGAAAGAAAAGAGAGGACATTGAACTGTTCGCCGTGGTCATTTGAGTAGTTTAAAAAAATGGCGATTGTCGTTAGTTGTCATGGTGACAACACACGTCAGGGGGTAAGTGTTGGTACTACCCCACCACTGCAAAATCTCACCTCAGTGAGTCTCTAACTTAAAAAAAAAAAGAATCGGCGACTTGCTGCAGACAAACAGACAGAAAGAAAGGAAAAAATACCAAACAGGAGGGGAGATTAGGGAAGGAGAAGAGAGGTAAAAAACAGAGAGACAGAGAGAGAGAACGTGTTTAAAACGTTTCAAGATCAATTTGCAGAAATGTTTTTCTTGGGACCAAGCAGGATGTGTTCTAGGATTTTTTTACAAAAATGTATTCTGTTTCTGACAGCTTTTAAAGTGATTTTCAAAATTATCTTAAAGATTATTGTATTTTTATACGTTAAAGTAATTTTTATCTTACAGGTGTCACTGATCACTGGAACAGCTGGAATTCACACTTTCACTTTCAAAAACATCAGCTAACATTTCTCGCTCTTTCATTCTCTCTACCTTACAATCCCTCCACCACCACCACCACCTCCTTCTCTCTCCAGGAGCCTCATTTGACAAGAGCTCCGTGACATGGGTCTCCCTGGCCCGCATTGCCGCCCTGTGCAACCGGGCCGTGTTCAAGGCCGGCCAGGAGTCCTTGCCCATCCTGAAGCGCGACGTGGCGGGCGATGCCTCCGAGTCGGCCCTGCTGAAGTGCATCGAGCTGTCCTGCGGCGCCGTCAAGGCCATGAGGGACAAGAACAAGAAGGTGGCCGAGATCCCCTTCAACTCCACCAACAAGTACCAGGTGCGTATCACCTGCTGACCTGTGCAGGTGTGGAACACTAAAAACTAGACAAAATGGTCGCTCTCATTTTTTTTTTCTCTTTTAGCTTTCGGTTCATGAGACAGATGGCGAAAGTGACAACCACTACCTGCTGGTGATGAAAGGAGCCCCCGAGAGAATCCTGGACCGCTGCTCCACCATCATGCTGCAGGGGAAGGAGCAGCCCATGGATGAGGAGATGAAGGAGGCCTTCCAGAATGCCTACCTGGAGCTGGGAGGACTGGGAGAGAGAGTACTGGGTAAGGTGGAGGCGGAAAATAGGCAGAAAGGAGGAGAAACATCATGGATGGGACTTGGAGTTTAGGAGTAGCCCCTATGCTAGCTGCAGCTGGGTGGACTTAGAGAGAGAGAGAACGAATTACTAGGAAAGCCTTGTAAAATGACCAGTGTAGGTGGGAATACTGGGGACAGAGTGTGTACTGGTTAAGGAGAGATGGAGACAGGGAGGGAGAGGAAGAGGGAGGGAGACTCACCGTTGGGTCAGAAGTTGGTGGACCACTTGAATGTTTAGCCAGAATCAATTTTGGGACCGTCACTCATGGAAATAAGAAATCATTCATCAGGCTGTGCTGATGGCTCAGACAGTCAGGTGTAGACCATATTGAGTCAGGATGGGTCTAGATGACCCAGGTTCAAATGTAGCCCAGGACTATTGTCACAAGTCCTGCTTTTTTCTCTCTCTACCCTATCTTCATTGACAAATAAAGGAAAACATTGCCTAAAAATCTTAAAAAACGAAAAAGGAAAAGAGGCTGCTTATTTACTTAGTTTACTTTCCCTAATGAGGGAAAGCAATTTGTTACACTACTAATTTAATCACTTTGCTATTACACAGCCCAGGCTGGTGATGGTTACCTTGATAGACACAGGTTGAAGCTGGAACAGCAGGGAAATGCCCCTACTAGTATATATGTCCCTTTATTCACTTCATTACAGAAAGTGGCTGTCTCTGGTTATCTGACAGAACGCCTGCATGCTAAGGAAAACAAAGTTTGGTAGAAAGTGAATGGTCTCTTATACGCTTGCTTGCTTGTGAACACTTTGGTGGATCCGGATTGACCATAGAATGTGAACATTTAGAAGCATCAACACAACCAACTTCCTCTTTTTACCTTCAACAACGGAGATCAAATCTGCGTTGCTGAGTGCGTTTCTCTGCTGTTCTCCTCAGGTTTCTGCCACCTCTACCTGCCAGAGGACAAGTTCCCCAAAGGCTTCGCCTTCGACACCGACGACGTCAACTTCCAGACAGACAACCTTTGCTTCGTGGGCCTCATGTCCATGATTGACCCGCCCCGCGCTGCCGTGCCCGACGCCGTCGGCAAGTGCCGCTCTGCCGGCATCAAGGTGGGCACATCTCGTCTTTTTACTTGTGGATGTGGAAAAGAGGAACAGTGCTCTTAAGTAAGGATAGGAGAAGTTATTTTGGTGTGTTCCACCGGTGCCCGTGTTGAAAAGATCATTTTTACTCCAGTTTTCTCTCTTTCCTCTATAAAAATGGACACGCACAGGCTACTTTCAGACTCAGGCCGCTTTTAGGCTTTCAATGAACAAGAACACATTTGTGCACACGTGCGCATGTGTGCATGTGTGTGTGTGTGTGTGTGTGTGTGTGTGTGTGTGTGTGTGTGCAGGGCTCTTGGTCTCCATTCTTTGATTAAGAATTTCTTTTTGTGTTTCCTTTATTCCTACGTTGTGCAAAATTATTTCAGGTACATCCATCCATCCATCATCCAAACCGCTTATCCTGCTGTCAGGGTCTCGGCATGCTGAAGCCTATCCCAGCAGTCATTGGGCGGCAGGCGGGGAGACACCCCGGACAGGCCGCCAGGCCATCACACAAGGCTGACACATACACACACACACACACCTAGGGACCAGTTAGTACGGTGAGTCACCTGACCTACATGTCTTTGGACTGTGGGAGGAAACCGGAGCCCCCGGAGGAAACCCACCCAGACACAGGGAGAACATGCAAACTCCACACAGAGGACCACCCGGGACGACCCCCAAGGTTGGACTACCCCGGGGCTCGAACCCATGACCGTCTTGCTGTGAGGCGACAGTGCTAACCACTGCGCCACCGTGCCGCCCTGATTAAAA
>JAJHIY020000464.1:100000-152500 GCA_022114975.2 Lampris megalopsis
CTTGTGCTTTTAGCACCAGAACCACCGGCATGTCACTCCGACGGTTTTTAATCTCTATGTTGTGTCAAGATAAATACCCAGCTGAGATGTTAATGCATTACACAGCAGTATGTCTGTTAGGAAACGACTGACACCAAGATTAACATGTTAACAACTATAATACTATTTTTAAACAATTTAAACTTCAGAGAGAATTGGTCCAACTTGCATAGCAAAACTGAAAAAGTGAAAATATTACCTGAAAAACAAAACAGAAAACACATATTGCTACTCTAACAAACGTAACAAGGCCTGTAAAATGTGACATGTAAAAAAAGAACTGAAAATAAATGTTGAAACAGTCTCAAACAACGACCGGAACTTAAAAACTACTAGAACGACTGTGGGTCGACGGTGTTTAAACTCTATGTTGTGTCAAGATAAATACCCAGCTATTAACACATTACACATGTTAGTATGTCTGTTAACTAGCTGGCACCACAATTAACATCTTAACAACTTTAACACTACTTTTCAAACAATTTAAAATGGCCGCTGTCCAACGCCTGTAAATACTGCGAGGCCTCGGTGGTAGTCATGGTGCGTCTGTAACGTGTCTGTACCCAGCCATGTTGGACATAATCACACATCAGGTTTAGACTATTTGTCTGCACTGGAGGATGCTAGTGTGTTTCTAGGACACAGCAGCGAACTTCACCAAGGAAATGACGCACACCATCACGCACAAATTATGAGTGGTGGTTTTAGGTAGATCTTATCATAACTTTTTTTTGTGCAATTGATCTGAAACTCATTTTAATGTAAAATATATGTAATTTTAGGAGCATTCAGGGAGCGGCAGGTCTTTATCTTTTTTCCCACAAACTTATTAAACTTTGAAAATCCAAAACCGTCAAAGTGACGGCCTCGGTTGTTCTAGTGTTAAATATGTGGCTACAATAGGAAGTGGCGTCCTATTTAGATGGTTTCTAGAGCTGCCACCAATGCACACCTGAAGTTATGCTCACGTACACCAGGACAAACACAGACGTGTCCTGTAGAGAGAGGGACGGCACCATCCTCCGTAGTGACAACACAGCATTTCTGCAGGTTTTTTTCCAGTCTGAGAATAAACTAAGCTGTGAACTTTGTAGCCCTGCTCCCACTGACTTCTTTACACTGTGTCCCTCATTTCCTCGCAGGGCGTCTGATCTTTGACAACCTGAAGAAGTCCATCGCCTACACTCTGACCAGCAACATCCCTGAGATCACCCCTTTCCTCTTCTTCATCATGGTCAACATCCCACTGCCCCTGGGAACCATCACCATCCTCTGCATTGACCTGGGAACTGATATGGTGAGAGAGAGGAAAACACACACACACACACACACACACACACACACACACACACAAACAAGCAGACACATCTACAACTATATATTGCTAGACAGATTCGAATAGATAAAGACAAATATAAAGTAGTATCTCCTACTGCCATTCTCTCTCACTCTCGCTCCCTCTCTCTCTCACTCCCTCTATCTCTCTCTCGCTCTCGCTCCCTCTCTCTCTCACTCCCTCTATCTCTCTCTCTCTCTCTCTCTCGCTCCCTCTATCTCTCTCTATCTCCCTCCCCCTTTCCCTCAATCTCTTTCTCTCTCGCTCTTTCTCTCTCTCCCCCCTCTCTTTCCCTCACACACTCTCTCTCTCTCGCGCTCTCTCTCTCTCTCACCCACTCACTCTCTTTTACACATAAATGCACACATACCCATACATAGAGTAAGTTAAACACAAATACACCTCACACACCCGAGTGCTAACATGGCATGTGTCCTGTATGGTAATGTGTGTTGTGTGAGTGCTAACATGGCATGTGTCCTGTATGGTAATGTGTGTTGTGTGAGTGCTAACATGGCATGTGTCCTGTATGGTAATGTGTGTTGTGTGAGTGCTAACATGGCATGTGTCCTGTATGGTAATGTGTGTTGTGTGAGTGCTAACATGGCATGTGTCCTGTATGGTAACGTGTGTTGTGTGAGTGCTAACATGACATGTGTCCTGTATGGTAACGTGTGTTGTGTGAGTGCTAACATGACATGTGTCCTGTATGGTAACGTGTGTTGTGTGAGTGCTAACATGACATGTGTCCTGTATGGTAACGTGTGTTGTGTGAGTGCTAACATGACATGTGTCCTGTATGGTAATGTGTGCTGTGTGAGTGCTAACATGGCATGTGTCCTGTATGGTAACGTGTGTTGTGTGAGTGCTAACATGACATGTGTCCTGTATGGTAATGTGTGTTGTGTGAGTGCTAACATGACATGTGTCCTGTATGGTAACGTGTGTTGTGTGAGTGCTAACATGACATGTGTCCTGTATGGTAATGTGTGTTGTGTGAGTGCTAACATGACATGTGTCCTGTATGGTAACGTGTGTTGTGTGAGTGCTAACATGACATGTGTCCTGTATGGTAATGTGTGCTGTGTGAGTGCTAACATGGCATGTGTCCTGTATGGTAATGTGTGTTGTGTGAGTGCTAACATGGCATGTGTCCTGTATGGTAATGTGTGTTGTGTGAGTGCTAACATGACATGTGTCCTGTATGGTAACGTGTGTTGTGTGAGTGCTAACATGACATGTGTCCTGTATGGTAATGTGTGTTGTGTGAGTGCTAACACGACATGTGTCCTGTATGGTAACGTGTGTTGTGTGAGTGCTAACATGACATGTGTCCTGTATGGTAATGTGTGTTGTGTGAGTGCTAACATGACATGTGTCCTGTATGGTAACGTGTGTTGTGTGAGTGCTAACATGACATGTGTCCTGTATGGTAATGTGTGTTGTGTGAGTGCTAACATGACATGTGTCCTGTATGGTAACGTGTGCTGTGTGAGTGCTAACATGACATGTGTCCTGTATGGTAATGTGTGTTGTGTGAGTGCTAACATGACATGTGTCCTGTATGGTAATGTGTGTTGTGTGAGTGCTAACATGACATGTGTCCTGTATGGTAACGTGTGCTGTGTGAGTGCTAACATGACATGTGTCCTGTATGGTAATGTGTGCTGTGTGAGTGCTAACATGACATGTGTCCTGTATGGTAATGTGTGCTGTGTGAGTGCTAACATGACATGTGTCCTGTATGGTAACGTGTGTTGTGTGAGTGCTAACATGACATGTGTCCTGTATGGTAACGTGTGCTGTGTGAGTGCTAACATGACATGTGTCCTGTATGGTAACGTGTGCTGTGTGAGTGCTAACATGACATGTGTCCTGTATGGTAATGTGTGCTGTGTGAGTGCTAACATGACATGTGTCCTGTATGGTAACGTGTGTTGTGTGAGTGCTAACATGACATGTGTCCTGTATGGTAACGTGTGCTGTATGAGTGTGTCTTTTCGTCTAGTTAGTACTCAGGTGTGTGAGGTGTGTGTTCATGTTGCTTTAGGTATGCACCAACACAAGGCAACGTCCATGTAAACTCACCTGTCTTACCAGTGGAGCCCACGCTGTTTATGTGCATGAATACTCATCACTTGAGTGATGAGTATTCATGCATGCATGCTCAACCGCACCAACAGTACAAACATATGGTGTTTATACCCTGAGCTCAGATCAGGTATCCAGACAGAAAAACACTGTTTACATAATGTATGATGGTGGTCACAGGCCTGTGCACAATCACATATGGGTACATATTAAGGAAACAAAGCAATCTGCATGGAATCATGAAATCACTCATTCAGTCAATCAGTGTATCAACAGAGATCATCATCTTTCTCTCTCTGTCTGCCTGTCCTGTCTTTCTCACCCTCCATCAGGTGCCAGCCATCTCCCTGGCCTATGAGGCGGCAGAGAGCGACATCATGAAGCGTCAGCCCAGGAACCCTGCGAGGGACAAGCTGGTCAATGAGAGGCTGATTAGCATCGCCTACGGACAGATCGGTAAGTCCTTATGTGATGACCTGCGGCCTTCTGAGGAAGAGACACTCTAAGAATAGCAGACGTGGATTTGTGGAGGATTTATCCACACAGGAAAGACCCCAGAAACCTGACACTCATTTGAGCCATCCTTCATTTTTATGGATAAGTCATATCATCCAATTACATTATACGGTTATGGCATATCCTTCTTATTCTGTATCATAAGATTTTAGTGTCCTAAATTGGCTGACCAGTTAGACTGTGTGATGGTGTTTAACAGTCTGTGGGGGCTTCCGGGAGGCGTGGCAGTCTATTCTGTTGCCTACCAGCATGAGGATCGCCAGTTTGAATCCCCGCGTTACCTCTGGCTTGGTCGGGTGTCTCTACAGACACAATTGGTTGTGTCTGTTAGTGGGAAGCCAGATGTGGGTATGTGTTCTGGTCGCTGCACTAGCGTCTCCTCTGGGTGCCTGTTCAGGGGGGAGGGGGAACTGGGGGGAATAGCGTGCTACATCCCCCTGGTGAAACTCCTCACTGTCAGGTGAAAAGAAGTGGCTGGCTATTCCACATGTATCGGAGGAGACGTGGTAGTCTGCAGCTCTCCCCGGATCAGAAGACGGGGTGGAGCAGCGACCGGGACGACTCAGAGGAGTGGGGTAATTGGAAGAGTGGGGTAATTGGAAGTGGGGGTAATTGGCCAAAGTAAATTGGGGAGAAATAGAGGGAAACCCCCCCAAAAAAAAACAGAGTCTGCAACATAAAAATAACTATGGAGGTGTTAGAGTAAATGACCCTCTTCTCTCTCTCGCTCTCTCTCTGTCTCTCTTTTTCTCTCTCCATCCCTCTCTCTCGCCTTCCCTCCCTCTCCCTCTCCCCCTCTCTTTCTCTCCACAGGTATGATCCAGGCTTTAGGAGGCTTCTTCTCCTACTTTGTGATCCTGGCTGAAAACGGTTTCTTGCCCTCTTTACTGGTGGGCATCAGGCTGAACTGGGACGACCGCTCCAACAACGACCTGGAGGACAGCTACGGACAGCAATGGGTACGACTGACCCCCTACATACCACACCAGGAAAACCCACTTTCTGTTGCTGCGTTTCTGTCCACCCCGCTTTATGCTAATGTTGGAATTTGGAATTGGAAAAAAACTCAATGGAAGCATCAAAATATCAACAAAAACAGGGTGTCCGGGTGGAGTAGCGGTCTATTCCATTGCTTACCAACACAGGGATCGCCTGTTCGAGTCCCGTGTTACCTCTGGCTTGGTCAGGTGTCCCTACAGACACAATTGGTCGTGTCTGCAGGTGGGAAGCTGGATGTGGGTATGTGTCCTGGTCACTGCACTAGCGCCTCCTCTGGTCGGTCGGGGTGCCTGTTCAGGGGGGAGGGGGAACTGGGGGGAATAGCGTGCTACATCCCCTTGGTGAAACTCCTCACTGTCAGGTGAAAAGAAGCGGCTGGTGACTCCACATGTATCAGAGGAGGCATGTGGTAGTCTGCAGCCCTCCCCGGATCAGCAGAGGGGGCGGAGCAGCGACCAGGACGACTCGGAGGGCGGGGTGATTGGCCGGATACAACTGGGGAGAAAAACGGGCGAAAAAACAAAAGCAAAAACAAATCAACAAAAACAAATCAAACAAAAGAATCCCAAGTTAACTTAAATCTATTGACGCTGTCTGGGGGTGGAAGAGTTGACATGTCGATAGAGATTATGCTAAAAAAGATGGAAACACAATTTTTATATTTCTCCGAAGTTAAATGTCGACCTTTATCTAATTTATTCAAGACTTTTGATTATGTAGTGCTGTGAACGGGGGTAATGTTCCATCACTTAAACCCCACAAATTAAAACAAAGCTAAGTCACGTTTGATTGTAAAAGTTTACTTAAATTTCACTTAAAATGTTGACAAAGGGTTTGCTAATGTCTTTAATCCAGTGTCTGTCATGGGTCAACAGACAGCGGCAGCAGTGAACCAACCAGGAAACCGCCTTATTTGTAGGGAGTGCACTGGCTAATCCTTACATAATTATTATTCAGTGTGTAATATCCATACATAATATGTACTCAAAGTCATAACACTACATAAAGAGGACGGACGCATTACATCACATCAGACTAAGTCATAACACTACATAAAGAGGACGGACGCATTACGTCACATCAGACTAAGTCATAACACTACATAAAGAGGACGCCTTATGTCACATCAGACTAAGTCATAACACTACATAAAGAGGATGCCTTATGTCATGTCAGACTAAGTCATAACACTACATAAAGAGGACGCGTTACGTCACGTCAGACTAAGTCATAACACTACGTAAAGAGGACGCATTATGTCACGTCAGACTAAGTCATAACACTGCATAAAGAGGATGCGTTATGTCACGTCAGACTAAGTCATAACACTACATAAAGAGGACGTGTTACATCACGTCAGACTAAGTCATAACACTACATAAAGAGGACGTGTTACATCACGTCAGACTAAGTCATATCATCAAACACACACGAGAGAAAAAATTACAGAGAGCATAAAATAATTCTAATGTGCCCACTGCCTACCATGGACGTTTGCAGAGCATTGGTGTAAACTTGTTCCCTGTGTATTCTTTTGTGTGTGTGTGTGTGTGTGTGTGTGTGTACAGACGTACGAGCAGCGTAAGATTGTGGAGTTCACCTGCCACACAGCCTTCTTTGTCAGTATTGTGGTGGTGCAGTGGGCTGACGTCATCATCTGCAAGACCCGGCGCAACTCTGTGTTCCAGCAGGGCATGAAGTGAGAACCCCACCACATAACACATTTATTAACCATATTTACACTGTATACAGACACCACAAAACACATTTAACCATATTTAAACTGTATGTTGTTCGTCTGTCGCAGTGACGAGGACCATCTAGTCATCCCGAATTCTGTGGGTGTGAAGATGGCTGGTTAGTCCAGTCTGCGCCCTGAATGTTCTTTGGCAGTGTGGGCATGGGACAGTGGGAGTAGCTGGAGGGTTGCTGCCTGGGATAGTGGGAGTAGCTGGAGGGTTGCTGCATGGGACAGTGGGAGTAGCTGGAGGGTTGCTGCCTGGGATAGTGGGAGTAGCTGGAGGGTTGCTGCATGGGACAGTGGGAGTAGCTGGAGGGTTGCTGCCTGGGACAGTGGGAGTAGCTGGAGGGTTGCTGCATGGGATAGTGGGAGTAGCTGGAGGGTTGCTGCCTGGGATAGTGGGAGTAGCTGGAGGGTTGCTGCCTGGGATAGTGGGAGTAGCTGGAGGGTTGCTGGCACAGTCTTTCCTGGCCTGCCTGTGGTGCTCTGCTGCAGCAGTCCTGGCAGCCTCATATGTGTTTGCACCATTTCGGACAGCTGCACACCACTCTCCTCTGTTCAGAGCTTTCTGTTCCCATGTGTCGTAGTTGATGGTGTAGGCCCTTAACGAAACCTTCAAGGTGTCTATGAAACGCTTGTTTTGACCACCATGGGAGCGTTTGCCTTGCTTGAGTTCGCCATATAACAGTTTCTTTGGGAGCCGGTGGTCTGGCATGCGAACTACGTGGCCCACCCAACGAAGCTGTGATTGCATGAGGATGGTGTGTATACTTGGCTGCCTTGAGCGAGTGAGGACCTCTGTGTCAGGGATCTCGTCATACCACTTTATGCCAAGAAGTTTTCTGAGGCATGTGGTGTGAAAGTGGTTTAGTGTTTTTGCATGGCATTTGTAAACTGTCCATGTTTTGCAGCTGTAAAACAGTGTGGTGAGAACTATGGCCCGATACACTTTAATTTTTGTCTCCTGGGTGATGCCTCTCCTGTTCCACACATTCTTGTGGAGTCTGCCAAAAGCAGTACTTGCTTTAGCAAGTCGTGCAGTCATCTCTTCATCAGTGGTGACATATCTGGAGAGAGAACTGCCCAGGTAAGTGAATTTGTCAGCCGCATTTAATTGATGCCCATTGATGGTGATGTTGGGTACATTGTATGGCTTGCCTGGAGCTGGCTGATGAAGTACTTCAGTCTTTTTTATGTTGATGGTGAGGCCAAAGTTGTTGCAAGCCTCTGAGAACTTATGGACACTATGTTGCATGTTGGCTTCAGATGTAGCGTTGAGGGCGCAGTCAACAGCAAACAGAAGATCGTTGATGGTTGCTGTTTTAACTAAGGTTTTTGCTTTAAGCCGTCCCCCTCTCTGAAGGCATCTGACAGAATGGCTGAGAACATAAGGCTGAACAGGGTTGGGGCAAGGACACAGCCTTGCTTTACTCCGTTAGAGACAGGGAATGACTCAGATGCAACTCCGTTGTCTTGGACTCTGGCTAGCATGCCATCAGGTAGCTGTCGTACAATGGTGATGAACTTTTTTGGACATCCCTATTTTGCCATGATTCTCCAAAGGCTGTCTCTTCAGACAGTATCAAAGGCCTTGGTCAGATCGACAAAAGTGGAGTATAGGTCAACATTTTGTTCCTGGCATTTTTCTTGAAGCTGGCGGGCAGCAAACACCATGTCTATGGTCCCGCTGTGGCAGGATGAGGAAAAACACAGGAGATGAAGGCGAGTTTGAACTTTATTCCTCAGCTCCAAAAACCAAACTACAACAGGGACAAACTTGCACCAGAGAGCCCGGGAACGTAAACCACGCCCCCAGCTCACAGCCCTCCTGGGTGAGAGGCATAGCCCCTAGTGTCTGCCACACCGCGTTCTTTCCAGAATCCACATTGACTCTCAGGTAGAAGTCCTCTCTCGAGGTGTGCACTGTTATCACATGATTGGTGATTTCCCTTGTGTTTATCGAGGTGGATAATTGAGGCATCTTTAAAGTCCTGAGGTACTGTTTCAGTTTGCCATATGAGATGAAACAACTGCTGAAGTTTCTTCGCAATAGCAGGCCCTCCTTCTTTATAAATTTCAGCTGGGATGGAGTCTGAGCCAGGCGCGATTGCCTTAAGTGTCTCTTCCACTGTTGGAAGGGTGCTCAGCGTCTCATCATATGGAATTTGGGGTAGTTAATCAATGCCTTCATAGTTGATGGTAGAAGGGCGATTCAAAACATTGCTGAAGTGTTCAGCCCATCTTTCAAGAACCTCCCCTTTGTCTGTGATTAGTGTTGTCCCATCTGCACTAAGGAGCGGGGATGAGCCAGCGATGGTAGGACCGTAGACTTCTTTCATTATAGGCCATTGTAGGAGTTTTTCGTGTTATTTCTGTCTGCAAAGCCCTGTATCTCATCAGCTTTGTTGCTCAGCCATGAATCCTGCATTTGGCGTAGTTTTCTTTGGATAGAGCTGCGGATGTTCCTACATGAATCTGTCTTGGCCGTTGACTGGGGGTCTTCAGTATGAAGTTTGTAGGCACAGCATTTCTCTTCCAACAGCTGGTTTATCTCGGTGCTGTTTCCATCAAGCCAGTCTTTGTGTTTCCTTGTGGAGGGGCCTAGACACTCCAAGCCTGTGTTATACACTGTCACGAAGTGTGGTCTAAGCAGCCTCCACATTCTGGCTGTCCAGCACAGTAACCTCCAGTCGTTCCTCCAGAGTGTCTGTAAAGGACTTCTTGATGTCATTATTCTTTAGTTTACTGACATTTAGACGTTTTTTGTGCTTTCATGCCTTGTGGGCGTCTCTAGGGCTGGATGTGGAGATTGACTGTAGAAACAATGAGGCGGTGAACCGTCCAGCACTCTGCCCCACACATAGCCTTTTTAACTCTTTTATGTCCTGCCGGTCTCTTTTCCTGACAATGACATAGTCAATCAGGTGCCAGTGTTTGGACCTCGGGTGCATCCAGGATGTTCTGTTGCGGATGGGGAGCTGAAATACTGAGTTTGTGATCAGAAGCCCATGTTCTGCACAGATCTGAAGAAGTAGCAATCCATTCTTGTTGCAGCTTCCAACTCCGTGCTTTCCGGTCACGCCTTCCCAGGAGATGCTGTCTGTGCCTACTCTTGCATTAAAATCACCAAGAATGATGAGTTTTTCAGCGCTGGGAACGTCGGCAATGACAGTGTTCAGGTCTTCATAAGATTTATCCTTGATCTCGTCCGGGTTGGTCATCATGGGTGCACAGGGGCTGACAATGGTGACAAATTTCTTGCCCTGAGAAAGGGGCAGTCTCAGCGTCATTAGGCGACCATTCACGCCTTTTGGAGGCGTGGCCAGTTGCTTACGAGCGTTGACTTGACTGTGAAGCCAACTCCAGCGTCACATTTCTCCTCAGGTCCACGTCCACTCCAGAAGAAAGTGTAGTCTGCACTTCTTTCACGAATGTCACCCTGTCCTGCCAGCCTGGTCTCACTCAAGGCAGCAATGTCAATGTTGTACCTGTTTAGTTCATTTGCAACAAGCGCTGTGCATCTCTTGGGTCTTTCTGCATTTTCCCTGTCAAGAAGAGTGCGAATGTTCCATGTGGCAATTTTCAAAGGTGTTGTATTCGTCTTTTTTTTCTGTTATTTCGACCGCAAAAATAGGGCCCCCTCCGACCGCGGTTTGCCACATGGGATGATGTGGAGCAAGCAATTTTTAGGTCACCTTTTCTAGATCCTTCCTCATGCTAGGGAGGTGAGCTGTGTAGCCCTAAAGAGGGCTGCTCAGTCGCTCAGAGAGCTGCCGGACTCCACTTCTGCTCCTTTCAGTGACGAACGACCATATGTTCTAAGCCGCCTGTCGCTTTGTCACGCCCCTATTGCCACAGGATTTTGAGAATAAAAATGGGGTGATGGATGGATAACTGATGACTTGCACAATAATTTTGTTTAAAGTGGGGAAGAGTTTCGCATCATCAACCCCACTCTCTCGTCCGAGACCACCTAGTACCAGTGGCAAGACTAAGTGAGATGACTGGCAATGGAGACGGATGCAGATTTTTCCTCAGGGTTTCTTCCCGAAGCCTTTCCCGTAGACGATTATAACCGCAAGGCAGCGGAGGTTTTAAATCAGAGTTTTCCTTCTCCTAGATAAACTGCCTGACAGGCTAAGGAGCTTCATCTACCTGGGTTTGAAATCAGAGTTGTCCTTCTCCTAAATTTGCTGCCAACCAAGACTAACGAGTCCAATCGACCCACCCCGTTATCCCACCAGGAACCTGGTTGCCCCCGCAGCGGACTTTGTGAAAACAGGAGGTACCACGAGAAGGTGCTGCTGCGGTCACAGTTGCATGGGAGCGGCCATATGCTAGGATATGTAACAGGAAACCATATGCAAGGTCCTACCTAGCAAGCTAAGTGATGGACTCGCGGCCATCACTACACCAGAAAGCGAGAGGCCACCGCACCGCTTTGCATTCCTTTTGGCAAGTAGGACATCTGGCCCAATACTCGCCACCTCCCACCACAAAATACAGACACCACAAAACACATTTCGCCATATTTAAACTGTATACAGACACCACAAAACACATTTCACCATGTTTAAACTGTACACAGACACCACATAACACATTTCACCATGTTTAAACTGTACACAGACACCACATAACACATTTAACCATGTTTAAACTGTACACAGACACCACATAACACATTTAACCATGTTTAAACTGTATACAGACACCACATAACACATTTAACCATGTTTAAACTGTACACAGACACCACATAACACATTTAATCTTGTTTAAACTGTACACAGACACCACATAACACATTTAACCATGTTTAAACTGTATACAGACACCACATAACACATTTCACCATGTTTAAACTGTACACAGACACCACATAACACATTTAACCATGTTTAAACTGTACACAGACACCACATAACACATTTAACCATGTTTAAACTGTACACAGACACCACATAACACATTTAACCATGTTTAAACTGTACACAGACAGCACATAACACATTTAACCATGTTTAAACTGTACACAGACACCACATAACACATTTAACCATGTTTAAACTGTACACAGACACCACATAACACATTTAACCATGTTTAAACTGTACACAGACACCACATAACACATTTAACCATGTTTAAATGTATACAGACACCACATAACACATTTAACCATGTTTAAACTGTATACGGACAAACACAGTCGAGTAGCTGTGACCCTATCCCTACTGGATAAATAAAGACTACTGAGATGTGTGGAATATTCGCC
The DNA here is from genome assembly GCA_022114975.2 of Lampris megalopsis. Classification (NCBI taxonomy): domain Eukaryota; kingdom Metazoa; phylum Chordata; class Actinopteri; order Lampriformes; family Lampridae; genus Lampris; species Lampris megalopsis. The sequence continues at coordinate 112,001 of JAJHIY020000464.1, forward strand.
CCCCTTTAAAAAACAATATATAAAAGCCAGTGAGTCAGGTAAATTCTTTGTGAGACAGTACAAGCCTGTTTCATGCAATAAGTAATTTACGTGATTCAGCGGATTATTTTGCTCCTTATTTGTTGAGCACTTTCCCTACCTTTGAGTGTTTCTTTTAACAAAGTTTTATAAATATATATCGTGAGATCTGCAAGTGCACTGCAAAAACCAAGATCGTAGCAAGTGATTTTTTCCACTTGCTACTTGCTAAATCTCCTGTCCAGAGAATGAGTCTGGTTTCTTTCTTGTCTGATAAGATCAATAATCTTGCAGAGGGTTTGTTGTTTTAACAGCTCATCCTGACTTGTCTTGGTAAGGCGCTATAGCTGTTTGTAAGTGTCTTGTGTTAAATGTCAGGGAGTCACGTCAGTGCCGCCAACGCTGTCGATACCAGATATCATCATCAACAGATGTGTTTGATTTATTTCAAGAATCAGACACTCGCCAAGTCCAACAACATTTTTTGGGACAACACAAAACAACGGTTTTTGATTATTTTATTTGTTCCCCCGTTTCCCCTTTATCATCCATGGGTCTTCCCTCATCTGTCCTCTCCCCGTGGAGCAGTTTTTGGCAGGAAATGTTTCTATAGCAGTCACACAGACCCAGATACCGCTAACACGACTCGGCTCTGCTCCAGTCCTAAAGGTCAGCCTGGAGGGAGAAACACCACAGCAATCCAAAAGTACATTTGGACCGGATCCTTATGATAGTCCACTGTGTCAGCCATACGGACAGGATGGAGCACTATTAAACCTTTTTCAGCCTGAACATTGACAATGTGACTCATTAACTGAACAATTAAAAGAGAAAATGAAGTGGCTGGTCATGTGTTCGGGCTGTGCAGCCTTCGTGTTCTTTCAACATGTGAAAGCTGGACTGTACACTTCAGAAAGCCTGCATGGTGCATGTATATGTCTCTACCAGGCACCTACAAATGTGGAAGAAATAGAATGCTACATGTGGCTTCTGGGTGGCGTGGTGGTCTATTCCGTTGCCTACCAACACAGACATCACCAGTTCGAATCCCCGTGTTGCCTCCGGCTTGGTCGGGCGTCCCTACAGACCCAACTGGCCGTGTCTGTGGGTGGGAAGCTGGATGTGGGTATGTGTCCTGGTCGCTGCCCTAGCGCCTCCTCTGGTCGGTCGGGGCGCCTGTTCAGGGGGGAGGGGGAACTGGGGGGAATAGCGTGATCCTCCCACACACTACGTCCCCCTGGTGAAACTCCTCACTGTCAGGTGAAAAGAAGTGGCTGGTGACTCCACATGTATGGGAGGAGGCATGTGGTAGGCTGCAGGCCTCCCCGGATCAGCAGAGGGGGTGGAGCAGCGACCCGGATGGCTCGGAAGAGTGGGGTAATTGGCCAGATACAGTTGGGGAGAAAAATCCAAAAGAAGAAACAAAGCGAATTTTACGTGTAGATATGAATGGATGAATAAAACATCTGGCATTTCTTTGGAATATTAGTTTTCCTTTGTCATCAGTTTATCAGTAAATTAATTTTTGCCCATTTTATTGACTCTCCTCTATTGATGTAGTCATGCCCTCATGTTTCTGTTTATTACTGGATGATTCCTAGTTAAAACACTTCCCTTATCTCAACATTTCAGGAATACGAGTGTTGACTCCTCAGTTTCTCCGTCTTCATGTCTCTGTCCCTGTCTCGTCATCCTTCTGTCAGTCACAGCAAGTCAGTGTGTCCTCTAACTCTGTCCCACGTCTTTGTGTTTGTTTATCCAGGAACAAGATTCTGATCTTTGGCCTGTTTGAGGAGACGGCCCTGGCTGCCTTCCTGTCTTACTGCCCCGGCATGGACGTGGCACTGCGGATGTACCCACTCAAGTGAGTGTCAGCGGATGAATGTGTGTGTCTGTCATTAACTCACAGCACCAGGTAGTAAAGCATTTCGTAGGCACGAGTGTGTGTCCAGTCAAACCCAAATGGCACAAGTGCACAACAGGTAGCTCACCAACACGGATGCCAGTCATGGGGAGACTAAGGGATCTCGTCTCCAGGTCATAGCGGTCAAAGGCGCCGGCGCTAGTTCAAGGTGTGGCCAGTACATTTTTTTGATGACTTCGGGACATGCTAGGCTGGCGGTAATCGGGTGCAACGGAGGTGCGGTTGTAAAAGTGTTGGAGTAGAAGGAATAAATGATCAGTAGGAGTGGTGGGGGCAGTCTTCAGTTACGGCCATCAAATCAGCTCCTCTCATTTCCCTTAAAAGCAGCGTGCTCTGTCATGGCGAGCTGCCAGTTTCATCCTGGGCGGTGGAAGTCCAGACTGGCTAAGGCAGAAAAGCTTCTCCTGATGTCCTTGTTCGGGAGGTGCAGAGTCCCCAAGTGTGCACACAACAGACATGAACGCAATTTCTAATGTGACATGGGACAACACGCCAACATGATTATTTCTAAGGCTACCATTTTAACATGTCTTCGTTCTTACCAGCATCTTCCTCTCTTTCCTGTGCATGCAGCGGACACAGCAGGGACCTTAAACGGCTGTGGTCACGGATCAGTTGGCCGAGGCAGTCGATTCGTTCTTGTTTTCTGGAAGCATACTTTCTGGATGCACTGTATATAGTATATACGCCTCTCTCTCTCCCTCTCTCTCTCTCTCTCTCTCTCTCTCTCTCTCTCTCTCTCTCTCTCCAATTCAGTTCAATATGTGCTTTATTGGCATGACAGGTTTGTGTACATGTTGCCAAAGCATGTAAAACAACAGCACAACACAACAATGATCGTAATAGCAGCAACAACAACAATGATTATGATATCAAACAACAACAGTAGCAATAACAGTTTATGGTTCCACGGCCTAGCCGGCAAGAACACGGCACCAACAACGCCGAGGCCATGCACTCGGCCCCAGGGGGCCACACTCACTGAGAATGCTCCACCTCCGAATAGATATGTTCAAAATGACTTTTCCACATTTCTCCATCTTGGATAGGCAGGTCTTGTGGTTTTGTAGCGCTCAAATTATTCCACATTTCCCAGAATTGGTTTTGATTCAGGGAATGTTCTATTTCCTGTAGGGTTCTATCTACATGGCTTTGTTTTTTCATTCTTAATGTGTGTTTATATCGTTTTAATGTTTCGCTATATTTCTTTCTTATATCCATATCTTGAGGTTGGTAGTGTTTCAGGTTTGACAATTTACGCAGTTCTTTTCTTATATTTTTACAGCTTTGTTGGTATTGTCCTTATTAGTTTCAAACGGTTTGTTAATGAAGTTAGTAATCATATTAAGTAATTTGGATGAATTCAGGATATTGATAAATTTTTCTGCACTGTCTGCAGCCCATCTGTAGGTCTTATTAATTTTGAACAGCTTGCTGGGCTCCTCTATAGGCATTTGAGTCAGGTTAATAGTTTTGAAGAAAATCATAATTTGGTTATGGTCAGAAAGAGGAGTTTGTTGTCTGGCAGTGAATGTGTTGAAGGAGGTGGGGTCCATGTCAGTTATTGCATAGTCAACTACACTAGCTCCAAGACCTGAACAACATGTGAACCTTCCCAGAGAGTGCTCTCTCTCTCTCTCTCTCTCGCTCTCTCTCGCTCTCTGTCTCTCTGTCTCTCTCTCTCTTTTCCTCTCTTCCTCTCTCTCTCTCTTCCTCTCTTCTCTCTCTGTCTCTCTCTCTCTCTCTCTCTCTCTCTCTCTCTCTCTCTCTCTCTCTCTCTCTCTCTCTCTCTCTCTCTCTCTCTCTGTCTCTCTCTCTCTCTCTCTCTCTCTCTCTCTCTCTCTCTCTCTCTCTCTTCCTCTCTTCTCTCTCGGAGCGGGTGAGGAAGTGAGGAAGGAGTAGCAGCGTGTTGCTTCGGTATAAACGAGTTTCTAAAATGAGCCCCCCCCCCATTGTTCTCTCCGTCTTGTCCTTTTTCATGTGCTTTTTTGTTGTCTTTTAGTTAGTTTTTTCCGGTGACCGGTCTAAACAGAGTTGTTTTATTTTCAGTGACGGTACTACCGCCCTCAGCGGGGCAATATGGCTGCTGTGGGAGGTGGAGGGGCGGCGTTTGAAAAGTTGCCACGCCGTCATGTGATTAAAGTGGCTCCGGTGGTCACGTGCTCGGTGGAGGAGCGCTGCCTCGCGGTAGGGGAGCATGTGGGATATGGATGCTGCGGTCATGTGTATCGATAGTGGTGATAAAGCCAGCCAGGTGGTGGACAGCGGTGTGGTGATGAAGGACACGCTGACTCCCGTTCTGCCGCTGGTTCATCCTGCCACGAGACTCACCATTTCTAATGCTCCCCCCATTCATGAGGGAGGCCGCTTTACAGAAGGAGCTCGCAAGATACGGACAGCTAGTGTCCCCGATAAAAATGGTCTCTTCGGGTTCCCAGTCTCCTCACTTGAGACACGCTGTGTCCCATAGGAGACGAGGCTTCATAATTCTGAGAGCTAATGTGGAGGATTTGGATCTGAAGCTTAAGTTCAGGATTGACGAGTTTGACTACATTGTGTTTGTTACATCCGGTATGATGAAATGTTTTGGCTGTGGGTCTGAGGGGCCTTTAATAAGGTCTCGTCCCGGCAGGAGTGAGGGTAGGCGATGCGCCATGAGCGGCGCATCTCCGGCTGAGGACGGCGCTGCCGAGTCGGCACAGGACAGACAGGAGGCCGGGGAGCGAGGGGCAGGAGAAATAGACCAGGTGGTGAAACAGAAAGAGACCGAGGCTGGAGAAGATAAGGAAAACGGATGGACTGAGCAGGCAGGAGAGGGAGGTGGGCAGGTTGAGCGGGTTAAAAAAGGTGATCACGATGGGAAGGTGACAGGACTTGAACAGGTGGAAGCTGATGGAAATGAAAACAGTGAGAACGGGGAGTGAAGCAACCTGGCGGGGCGAGATGTGAATTGTGGTGGGAAGAAGCAAATACGGCAGACTGCTGTTAGAGTGGCAGAGTCTGTACTTGAGGAAGAGGAAGAGACGCTGTCGGACGATGAAGTAAAATTAAAAAAGTCTATTAAAAGGAAGGCCACAGAGGGCAGACAGGACAATTTAAAAGCAAAGAGGGTTTCAGAGGGTAAAAAGCCACCCTCCTCCTCTTCACCTGAGGGGGACACAGGAGAAAGTGACTGTTAGTTCCTACTTCTCATACACAGCTGGACACTGAAGGGAGCTGTGCTTTCCTGAAAATCAGGAAGCTTTTAAGGGTCACCAAGGGTTTGAGGGTGGTCAAGGTGGAAAATTACTTTCCAGACTTGCAGCTTTTTGTGGACTCAGTCAGACGTTTGATGAAAAACGCAGGAGATTTGGAAGTGAACACGTTTACTGACCAGGAAATCTCCAGACTGAGAAAACTTGTACAGAAGGTGAAATGGCAACTCCTTGATGATGCTTAAGACGAGTTTGGTGGACGAGTGTGTCGCTCTGGGCGATCTTCCTCTTACTGCTGCTGGAGGAGCCACTGACTCATGGAGCCAGGCTGGATGTCCACCACTGGTGCTCTCCAGGACTTCCCAGAAACTGGTTTCCACCACAAACATCACCCTACAGAGCAGAGCTCCTACACAACAATGGCTTTTTTTCTCCCAGAACTGGGGGTGGTATTGTGCATAGTGGGAGTTGATGAAGATGTTTTTCTTTTTTAATTTGTGTAATGAGGGAAAGTCCTGGCTGTATTACTGGCTTTGTTTCATTTTATGTCTTTGGTATGTACATTGTGTAAACTCAACATCATTGCACGCTGTCCATCTTGGGAGAGAGATCCTCTTCTGTTGCTCTCCCTGAGGTCTCTTCCTATTTTCTCTCCCTGTTAAAGGGTTTTTAGGGAGTTGTTCCTTATCTGATGCGAGGGTCTAAGGACAGGATGTTGTGTTGCTGTAAACCCTCTGAGGCGAATTTGTGTTTATGTTGGGCTGTTTTATTTTGAATTTCTGCTTTTGCAAATACTTTTTTTTCCTGACACTTTTTTTGTATGAGCTGGATGATAAAGAGATGATTGTGTTTGAGTATCAGCTGTTGGTCTGTGATGTATTCTGAATAAATGTACCTTTTTAAAATAAATCTCTCTCTCTCCCCCTCTCTCCTTCTCTCTCTCTCTCAGGCCAAGTTGGTGGTTCTGTGCATTCCCATACAGTTTCCTCATCTTTGTCTATGATGAGATCCGAAAACTCATACTGCGCCGAAACCCCGGAGGTAAGACCACACACACACACACACACACACACACACACACACACACACACACACACACACACACACACACAAACTACTGACAGTGTCTCTGTGTTTTCCTCAGTATATGTATTTCTTTCTGAGATGTAGTTTAAGTGGTGCATTCAGGGACCAGCCTTGTCATCTTGTTTTCTACCAGGATGCTGAAATAACTGGACTGCAGGTTGTCGTGTGCCTGGTTTTTACTCTGCAGTGTCTTTTGTCAGGCTGGTTTTACTCTGCAGTGTCTTTTGTCAGGCTGGTTTTTACTCTGCAGTGTCTTTTGTCCGGCTGGGCTGCTTCTCCGTAGTTTTGTAAAAGTAGTGACCACAGGAGGATGTCAGGTCAACTCACAATATGACTGAGCTCAGTAACGTTTTATGCAAATGTGTGCATGATAAACCAGAAATCTGTTTTTCTCTCCCTCTTCTCTTCTCTTCTCGTCTCCTCTTTTCTCTTCTCGTCTCCTCTTTTCTCTTCTCCTCTTTTCTCTTCTCGTCTCGTCTCTTCTCTTCTCGTCTCCTCTTTTCTCTTCTCGTCTCCTCTTTTCTCTTCTCTTCTCTTCTTGTCTCCTCTTTTCTCTTCTCGTCTCCTCTATTCTCTTCTTGTCTCTTCTCTTCTTTCTCTGCAGGCTGGGTGGAAAAGGAGACTTACTATTAAACTATCAGAACCATTCTTTACTTCTCTCCCCCTCCCTACCCTGAACACATTCCCTACACCCCCCCTCTACTTTCTCCTCCTCTAATCCATCCATCTCTCTCCACACCCTCCAACCATACAAGAGAAGAACTGTTTACTCCTCTCCCTTTTTCTCCTCCTCCTCCTCCTCTTCTTCCTCTCCCTGCATCTTCCCATCCATCACTCCCCTCTTGAAATAAACAGACAAACGCCAAGTCAACCAGAGGACCAACGACACAGGATGAGAGGAGGAGGAGGTTTGGAGGAAGGTTGCTCCCTCTCCTCCACACTTCTCTGCTTTTGCCCCTCCATCCCGCTGTGTTTTTTGTTGTTTTGTTTGTTTTTATTTCTTTTTCTGATCCAAAGACCTCAGCATTAGTCTGCCAGTGAAAGTGTCGTGCCAACGGGTTAATAAGGAAGTGCTGGATCCAGAAACTCTTCCGTACGTGTGTGCGCTGTAACGGCGCCTTCGCGTGGCGCTTAATGATAGATACCAGTGATTATTAACAATGATTTACAGTTAATAACTACAGCAGAATAAACACTATTCCACACCGTTCAGCATTACTGCAGAGCAGCACCGTGTCAGCCCCCGTCTGGACTCCCCTGTGGATGTGAGCGGGTGGGTGGCGTGATTTCCACTTACTTTTTTATTTTTTTGCCTGAGACCGGCTCCCCGATCACTGCCATCCTCGTCACTCGCCCACTCTGACCTTCTTTTCCTCCATCCTCCCTTCATAGTTCCTTCCTTCTCTCCCCTCTACCCCCCCTTCTCTCTCTCTCTCTCTGGTCACTGCCAATCTTCTACTGCCGTTTCCTTCCCCACCTCTTCCTCTTCCTCTTCTTCCACCTGCTCCTCTTTCTGCCACCAAGCCCATTCGACAAGTCAAGGAAGAAGCTCACTTCCTAATCTCACCATCAAACTGAAGCACCCCCCCCCACACACACAGGAGGATAAAGGTCACCCACCCCACCTCCCTCTCCTCCCTGCCTGTCTCCTTCTCCTCCCCTTCCCCTGTTCTTTTCCGCTCGTGTTGTTGTTGTTTTCTAATAGACGACTGGGTGTTTTTTAAGAAACAAATAATTGTCAGTAAAAGTTTTATGTAATTTTTTTTAAGGTTAGGAGTGAGTCTGAGAGCTGCTTGTTTTCATTCGGACATGACGAAGCACACCGTCTCTCCCTCCCTCTCGCTCCCTCTCGCTCTCTCTCCCTCTTTCCCTCTCTCTCTCCTCCTCTCCTCCTCTCCTCCCTCGCCCTTGTTTGTCCGCCCCTGTTTGTCTGTTTGTGAACGCCGTGCAAAAACTTTTGTCCTTGTAAGCTCCCGTCTCCTCCCCTCCTCCCCCGTCCCACCTTCCCCTCCCCTATTGACAAAGAAAAAAGAAAAAGACAAACAATCTTTCTGTGTCCTCGGAAAAAGAGATTTCTCTCTGATTTCATTATTTAAATCAGCGAAGAAGAAAAAGGGAAAATATGGAGCAAGGCACTGTACCTTACCGTGCAAAACAGCAGCGGGAAAGAAAACACAAAATGAAATAAAAATGAAGGATCTCTCTTTTTTCAGCTTGGTCTCTGGTTTGTTTTTGTGTGGAGTTTTGTCAGAAAATAATTGCTGTGACCAGCCTATGAAGGAAGTCATTACTGACGAGGACCCTGGCGTGCAGACATTCACATGATGCACCTCATGTCGTCGACAGCCTCCTACCTTGTTATTAGAAATGGTGCCGGCGTTTCCTCCGGCATGTGAGGGAGCAGTGCATGACAGATAGCCGGTACAGTCACACGTTACTGTTTTCTGCATTAGTACGGGAAGGGGGGGTGGGGTGCTGCCGGGGCTTTAGCCCCCCCGCCCCCCTTGTGGTGGCTGCAGGCTGTAGCATCTTACACTCAGCAGTAACCGTAAACTTGAAAAATTCAGACAAATTAAAAATATAAATTGTGTGTAGAATGGGTTTAGACAGACTTGTAGGATTGTGTTGAAAAATACATTTTAATTATTTAAATTATTTGTCGAAGAGAATCCTCCTCCTCCTCCAAGAAGCCGTGTGACCCACGTCCACACAGCCAAGCAGCAATGGTGAGCAACAGCAAATAAATTGGACATCAGCTTTTTCTCAAGTGACGTTAACGTTCCCACAAAAAGCACAAACGAGTGTTATCAATAGTAATGTTACCGAGGACGACAGGGATGAGGACAACAACACCGCTGACACCACACCCACTCCAACTCCAGCGGCAGCCACAGAGAAGGTTCGAGCTAGCGTTAGCTGCAGCAGCACAGCCAGTCACTCCACGAGAGGGTGCCAGCGGGGACGGGGAAACAACAGCCCACCAGCCCTACCTCTGCCCGTGCTGGGGCGGCCAGGGCCAGCCGAGTCAGGGACGAGGAGCCCTAGACTCAGGGACGAGGAGCCCTAGACTCAGGGACGAGGAGCCCTAGAGTCAGGGACGAGGAGCCCTAGACTCAGGGACGAGGAGCCCTAGACTCCAGGACGAGGAGCCCTAGACTCAGGGACGAGGAGCCCTAGACTCAGGGACGAAGAGCCCTAGAGTCAGGGACGAGGAGCCCTAGAGTCAGGGACGAGGAGCCCTAGACTCAGGGACGAGGAGCCCTAGAGTCAGGGACGAGGAGCCCTAGAGTCAGGGACGAGGAGCCCTAGACTCAGGGACGAGGAGCCCTAGACTCAGGGACGAGGAGCCCTAGAGTCAGGGACGAGGAGCCCTAGACTCCGGGACGAGGAGCCCTAGACTCAGGGACGAGGAGCCCCAGAGTCAGGGACGAGGAGCCCTAGAGTCAGGGACAAGGAGCCCTAGACTCAGGGACGAGGAGCCCTAGACTCAGGGACGAGGAGCCCTAGAGTCAGGGACGAGGAGCCCTAGACTCAGGGACGAGGAGCCCTAGACTCGGACGAGGAGCCCTAGACTCAGGGATGAGGAGCCCTAGACTCAGGGACGAGGAGCCCTAGAGTCAGGGACGAGGAGCCCTAGACTCAGGGACGAGGAGCCCTAGACTCAGGGACGAGGAGCCCTAGAGTCAGGGACGAGGAGCCCTAGACTCAGGGACGAGGAGCCCTAGAGTCAGGGACGAGGAGCCCTAGACTCAGGGACGAGGAGCCCTAGACTCAGGGACGAGGAGCCCTAGACTCCGGGACGAGGAGCCCTAGACTCAGGGACGAGGAGCCCTAGACTCAGGGACGAGGAGCCCTAGAGTCAGGGACGAGGAGCCCTAGAGTCAGGGACGAGGAGCCCTAGACTCAGGGACGAGGAGCCCTAGAGTCAGGGACGAGGAGCCCTAGAGTCAGGGACGAGGAGCCCTAGACTCAGGGACGAGGAGCCCTAGAGTCAGGGACGAGGAGCCCTAGACTCAGGGACGAGGAGCCCTAGACTCAGGGACGAGGAGCCCTAGACTCAGGGACGAGGAGCCCTAGAGTCAGGGACGAGGAGCCCTAGACTCAGGGACGAGGAGCCCTAGACTCAGGGACGAGGAGCCCTAGAGTCAGGGACGAGGAGCCCTAGACTCAGGGACGAGGAGCCCTAGAGTCAGGGACGAGGAGCCCTAGAGTCAGGGACGAGGAGCCCTAGAGTCAGGGACGAGGAGCCCTAGACTCAGGGACGAGGAGCCCTAGACTCAGGGACGAGGAGCCCTAGAGTCAGGGACGAGGAGCCCTAGACTCCGGGACGAGGAGCCCTAGACTCCGGGACGAGGAGCCCTAGACTCCGGGACGAGGAGCCCTAGACTCAGGGACGAGGAGCCCTAGACTCAGGGACGAGGAGCCCTAGACTCAGGGACGAGGAGCCCTAGACTCAGGGGCGAGGAGCCCTAGGGGCGAGGAGCCCTAGAGTCATGGGCGAGGAGCCCTAGAGTCATGGACGAGGAGCCCTAGAGTCAGGGGCGAGGAGCCCTAGAGTCAGGGGCGAGGAGCCCTTTCAACCAAACATAACATTTCCTGGAAGAAGATGGTGCACAGAGAATTTTGAGAGCTCATTCCGACGAGGATGGTTTAGAAATGGCAGTGGTTGCGTTGCGTTGCAGAAGCAGACTGTTCTTTCCTTTATCTGCAGCCCAGCGGCGGCGGGGCGTCGCTCTGCACAGCACCAGCTCCTTTGCTAAGGGAGGCTTTTGCATGTGGAGAAAAGCAAGAGAAAAGTTTGCTCGACACGGGTTATCATAACGTTAGTTCGTGTTTACGTTAAGTAAGTTGTGCGTCTAGATCCAAATGTGACCCAGGGAACCAAAAGAAGCTGTAATAAAGTTTGCCTTCATCAGAACGGCTTCGTGCTTTGTTTGTGTGCCGCTTATGGCGAACAGCGTATGAGTGGCCGTGATGTGTAATGTGCTGTACAGTAGAAAATAATACGATGACGTCACTCACATTCAGGTAGCAGCCCCCCCCACACACACACACAGAGTCTTCCTGCACACCTGTCTGTCTGCATTACTTAATATTTCTACATAAGCAGCCGACTAATTAACCATCAGTACATTTCCTCAAATGATTAAGCCCAAGGTGGTGATGATGATGATGATGGAGGGGTCCAAAGTACAAATCTGGCAGCATTTTTTTTTTAATTTCACTTTAATTTGGACAACGTTACTTTGACGTTGCGATATTAATGTTCAGGGTGCTTTAGTGCAAGGTAGTGTTGGACCACATGGGAAATGTCCAGGAATCAGAAACACGATGTGTCGTTTCCCCAGCCCACAGCAGCGCAACACAAACACAACAACACACATCCAAAACCTACAAGAACACACACATCCAGACCAACACACATATCCAAAACCTACAAGAAGACACACATCCAGACCAACACACATATCCAAAACCTACAAGAACACACACATCCAAACCAACACACATATCCAAACTGAACACGTTTTTTATTATGATATTTTATTATTTTATTGTTTTATTCTCAATATTTATAATTATCGCTGTAATCAAAGGGGATTGTACATGATACTGATATACAGCACACTATGCTTATATGTGCAAAAATACAATTTTTAAGAATCCAACCAAGGTTTTCAAATGAAACTTCCTCAAATATTTCAGAGCTCATTTTTCAAGAAATTTTAGGAACTAGATTCTCGATATCTCATCTAAATTTTGACGCCAAACTTCAGTATCACAGTATGACAATATCCATATTTCACGCTGATATAATGCCAGTGAAAGACCATAAACGATGACATTGTGTTATTGCCCAGCCTTCATAGAAGGACACACAAAGATCAGCGAACTTGGTGCTGGACAGGATTTATTTGAATAAAATGCACATCAGTAGCACTCATTCAGTCTAATAGTCTAATTAGTAATCCTCCTGCAGGAGCTGAAAGAAATGGTTCAAAATATTGCCCAGTTTGAACTGACACCAACATGTAGGTGGGTCCGTAGTGTCGGCTGTCTGCTGAAACTCACATACAGACAGGGAGGAAGGTCTCCCTCGTTAGATGGCCAAGCCACTCCTGATTCTTACTGCCTCCATGCTAATATCCAAACCACACCACTGCCTGCCACAGTTACCCCCTCCATACTCTCCATAGTTCATGGTGACAGAACACAAAGCATGGAGCATGTGCCGGGTGGAGTTTGAGACCTTAGCTTCCCTCTACAGACAATAAGACCCAGTCTGAACATATTAGTTTGCTAGCAGAGACTATTACAGCTGGCAAGTGGAACTGAGGCCCATGTGGATTCATGGGTTGTTGTAGTGGTAATTGTCCCTCACGTCCTCACTTCATTCATTACTGCTGATGTGCTGTCGACACAGTTCACAGTTTATATTCACGTACACACTCAAAACTGACTGGACACTCAACTGACAACCATGTTGATGTCAGAATGAAGAAAAAACCTTGGATTTTCTTCTATAGTTTCCCATGTGACTTATTTCTAATGTGGCACTTTACCATAAATTATTTGAGCCAAGCACCGTTTAGCTAATATTCACTGGAGTCACACACAGCACGATTAAAATGCCGTTAACAAAAGAACAATTTCAACTCCTGCCAGTAGGTGGTTGTTACACTGTAAAACATAAACAGCTAACGGGGCTGTGTACCTGCCTCCTTCCTGTTTGAATGTTGTTCCTGCCTGCTTGCAGAGGGGCCAGGTGATTTGTTGTTATTCACGTCGCTGAACAGCAGAGGTCAGTGTAAATGTAGGAATTACACAGCACATCTTATGACAAAATTGTTTTTAAAGGTGTTTGATGATGGGTATGAACCGGTGAGGCTAAACGCCCAGCTTGGAAGAGTCCTGCTAGCATGCTGGCTTAACAGACCCTTTCAGTCTCTCATATGGTTCGTTTAAGGAACGTGCGAAGCCGTATCCATACTGTGACTGACCCTGTACACCGACCAGGGCCTTTGGAGATTAATAAAGAATACCAAAGCAGATGTAAAACAGAAATTTGAAGAAATACAACAACGAGAGTCGATTTAAGATTGTCACCATTTTCTGATGCTGTGTTAATCAGAAGTATAGTGACACTAGAGAGGTCACTTAGATGAGTGATGAAACGTAAACGTATCCAGATGAACTGCTTCACCCTTCTGTGATGAATCAGAAGTAGACTATCTCTCTTAACTGTCGACGGAACTGTGAGTCAGTGTGTCAGCAATAACAGTCCTTTACAAGGACGCCATTTGTCTGACCTGTGAATGGGTCTGGGCTGACTCATTCTAACTTCTGCTTGTGAGAAGTTGGACGTGTGTGTGTGTGCGTGTGCATGTATGTGTGGTTGTGAGTAATCTAGATTACTTGGAGCTAAATACAGCCCCATTTCTAGTCTACCTTTCCCTGGTAAACTTTTAGAGAATTTTATTTTTAATCAACTGTAGGTCAGGTGAATTGGCCATACTAAATTGTCTCTAGGAATGAATGGGTGTGTGTGGGCCCTGTGCTGGCCTGGCCTGGACAGGTATTCCTCAAGGAAATGTTCTCGGCCCAGCTTTGTTTTCATTGTATATGCTCCCACTGGGAAACATTATTAGCCGTCCCCATGTCAGTTACCATTTGCAAATCTCTGTTTCGCCAAATGACCCCAGTGCACTGCATGCCCTTATTGCCTGTCTCACTGACATTTACGTATGGACGGGTAAAAACTTGTTAAAACTAAATGAGGAAAAAACAGATTCTTTTAATAGGACCCAAAGCAGCAAGAGAAAAACTGCACTCTGTGTTTGGTCGTTTTCGAAAACAGATTGAAACACACATCACGAAGTTGGGAGTATTTTAGACTCTGATGTAAATTTTGATTCTCATTTTAACAAAGAGAGATCCTCTTTTCACCGTAGGAATATCGCTAAAGTCAGACCTTTTTCAGTCAGAGAGATACTGAAATGTCAATTGACGCTTTTATTACTAGCCGCTTAGACTATGGCAATTCCCTTTTTACTGGAGTAGCTAAAACGAGTAGAGGAGAAGTACGGCCAGTCCAGCATGGTGCGGCTGGATCGTCAATAAAACAAAGAAAATGGACACGTTAAGTGACTGCTTAAAACTCTGCACTGCCAGCCGTGTCTTTTACAGTGGCTTTTAATGGTCTCTTACCTGTTTGCGAAGCTTTAAACGACTTGCTCCATCCTACAGGCCACCCAGCGCCTCCACCACTTCTCTTTCCAGCATACCTCACGTGCCCCGTGAAGGTGCTGGAGAGGCCGCCTTCTCTTTCTATTGTTTCTTCTGTGTTTCTTCTATTTCTACTGTTTCGTCTATTTCCTGTTCCTTCTGTTTCTATTGTTCTGTTTCTACTGTTTCTTCTATTTCTACTGTTTCTTCTTATTTCTACTGTTTTGTCTATTTCTTGTTTCTTCTGTTTCTATTGTTCTATTGTTTCTTCTATTTCTACTATTTCTACTGTTTCTTCTATTTCTATTGTTTCTTCTACTGTTTCTATGCCCCCACACTGAGGAACACGCTGGGTATTAGAAGGGGAAGCTCTCCCTGTATTTATGAAAGGAAACGAAAGACCCGGCTTTTAATTTGGAGTAGTGTTTCGTTTTTAGAATTTAGTTTTTTTCATCTTTGTTTTTTATCAGTTGTCCAGGGTGTCTCCCTGCCAGCCGTCCAATGACGGCTGGGATAGGCTCCAGCATCCCCGCGACCCTGAGAGCAGGATAAGCGGTTTGGAAAGTGGATGGATGGATTGTTTTACTATATTAGTTTTTACTTTTGTTTTTAACATTTTACTGTTGTAATTTTTAGTGTACTTTAGTCTAGCACAACATTTATTGTTGTCTATTTTATTTATTTATTATCTATGTCTTTGTCTGTGTTCTTTTAATCTTAATATGTGAAGCATGTTTGAATGATAGGTGCTATATAAATAAAGTTGAGAGAGAGAGTGTGTGTGTGACTGAGTGCAACGGTGTCCATGTTTCATGAATACTATTACAGGGCTCAGGGAGCAAACGAGTACTCGTGCCCACTTGAAACAGCCATGCCTGTGCACGTGTACACACACACACACACAGTTCTGTCCTAGCAATATAGGTCACCCTGTTCGGTGATCCCAGATTTTTGACTCCCTTCCGTCTCCCTCTTTCCCTCTCGCTCTTCCTCCCTTTCTTGGAAAGGCTGGACAGCCAGTTGGACAGACAGCTGTCCCAACTGTCCATTAATGAACCTCTCACTCACATGAGCTGAAATTACTCTGTTGTTAACACACTGACATGTGGCCTTTTGCAGCATGACTTTGTCTTTATTAGAGCACCTTCCTCGGACAGTACCTGGCCCTCGAAACAGTTGCAGGACAGATGTTGCAGGACAGATGTTGACTGTCATCACTGTTGTGAGTTTGTTCATCACGCTGTCCTTTATGAAGACATTTAATAGTGACAAATAAGCACACAGTGTAAGTCGGCAGGGTAACAAATTATTTCCAGATGTGTTCATAAAACAAACTGAAACCCCCAAAAGTAACATGGCTAAATCTGGTAGTAAAAAGAGTTTAAAGTGTAAAAGGGATAAATCTGGTAGTAAAAAGAGTTTAAATTGTAAAAGGGATAAATCTGGTAGTAAAAAAAAGAAACAGTTTAAAATGTAAAACGGATAAATCTGGTAGTAAAAAGAGTTTAAATTGTAAAAGGGATAAATCTGGTAGTAAAAAGAGTTTAAAGTGTAAAACGGATAAATCTGGTAGTAAAAAGAGTTTAAAACGTAAAAGGGATAAATCTGGTAGTAAAAAGAGTTTAAAGTGTAAAAGGGATAAATCTGGTAGTAAAAAAAGTTTAAATTGTAAAAGGGATAAATCTGGTAGTAAAAAAAAGAAACAGTTTAAAATGTAAAACGGATAAATCTGGTAGTAAAAAGAGTTTAAATTGTAAAAGGGATAAATCTGGTAGTAAAAAAAAGAAACAGTTTAAAATGTAAAACGGATAAATCTGGTAGTAAAAAGAGTTTAAAATGAATAACGGATAAATCTGGTAGTAAAAAGAGTTTAAAGTGTAAAAGGGATAAATCTGGTAGTAAAAAGAGTTTAAAGTGTAAAAGGGATAAATCTGGTAGTAAAAAGAGTTTAAATTGTAAAAGGGATAAATCTGGTAGTAAAAAAAAGAAATAGTTTAAAATGTAAAAGGGGTAAATCTGGTAGTAAAAAGAGTTTAAATTGTAAAAGGGATAAATCTGGTAGTAAAAAAAGAAACAGTTTAAAATGTAAAAGGGATAAATCTGGTAGTAAAAAGAGTTTAAAATGTAAAAGGGATAAATCTGGTAGTAAAAAGAGTTTAAAGTGTAAAAGGGATAAATCTGGTAGTAAAAAGAGTTTAAAGTGTAAAAGGGATAAATCTGGTAGTAAAAAGAGTTTAAATTGTAAAAGGGATAAATCTGGTAGTAAAAAAAAGAAATAGTTTAAAATGTAAAAGGGGTAAATCTGGTAGTAAAAAGAGTTTAAAATGAATAACGGATAAATCTGGTAGTAAAAAGAGTTTAAAATGTAAAAGGGATAAATCTGGTAGTAAAAAGAGTTTAAAATGTAAAAGGGATAAATCTGGTAGTAAAAAGAGTTTAAAATGTAAAAGGGATAAATCTGGTAGTAAAAAGAGTTTAAAATGTAAAAGGGATAAATCTGGTAGTAAAAAGAGTTTAAAATGTAAAAGGGATAAATCTGGTAGTAAAGAGTTTAAAATGTAAAATGGATAAATCTGGTAGTAAAAAGAGTTTAAAATGTAAAAGGGATAAATCTGGTAGTAAGAATAGTTTAAAATGTAAAAGGGATAAATCTGGTAGTAAAAAGAATTTAAAATGTAAAAGGGATAAATCTGGTAGTAAAAAAAGAAACAGTTAAAATGTAAAAGGGATAAATCTGGTAGTAAAAAGAGTTTAAAATGTAAAAGGGATAAATCTGGTAGTAAAAAGAGTTTAAAATGTAAAAGGGATAAATCTGGTAGTAAGAATAGTTTAAAATGTAAAAGGGATAAATCTGGTAGTAAAAAGAATTTAAAATGTAAAAGGGATAAATCTGGTAGTAAAAAAAAACAAAATGTAAAAGGGATAAATCTGGTAGTAAAAAGAGTTTAAAATGTAAAGTGGATAAATCTGGTAGTAAAAAGAGTTTAAAATGTAAAACGGATAAATCTGGTAGTAAGAAGAGTTTAAAATGTAAAAGGGATAAATCTGGTAGTAAAAAGAGTTTAAAATGTAAAAGGGATAAATCTGGTAGTAAAAAGAATTTAAAATGTAGAAGGGATAAATCTGGTAGTAAAAAGAGTTTAAAGTGTAAAAGGGATAAATCTGGTAGTAAAAAAAAGAAACAGTTAAAATGTAAAAGGGATAAATCTGGTAGTAAAAAAAAGAAACAGTTAAAATGTAAAAGGGATAAATCTGGTAGTAAAAAGAGTTTAAATTGTAAAAGGGATAAATCTGGTAGTAAAAAGAGTTTAAATTGTAAAAGGGATAAATCTGGTAGTAAAAAGAGTTTAAATTGTAAAAGGGATAAATCTGGTAGTAAAAAGAGTTTAAAATGTAAAAGGGATAAATCTGGTAGTAAAAAGTTTAAAATGTAAAAGGGATAAATCTGGTAGTAAAAAAAGAAACAGTTTAAAATGTAAAAGGGATAAATCTGGTAGTAAAAAGAGTTTAAAATGTAAAAGGGATAAATCTGGTAGTAAAAAAAGAAACAGTTTAAAATGTAAAAGGGATAAATCTGGTAGTAAAAAGAGTTTAAAATGTAAAACGGATAAATCTGGTAGTAAGAAGAGTTTAAAATGTAAAAGGGATAAATCTGGTAGTAAAAAGAGTTTAAAATGTAAAGTGGATAAATCTGGTAGTAAAAAGAGTTTAAAATGTAGAAGGGATAAATCTGGTAGTAAAAAGAGTTTAAAATGTAGAAGGGATAAATCTGGTAGTAAAAAGAGTTTAAAATGTAAAAGGCATAAATCTGGTAGTAAAAAGAGTTTAAAATGTAAAGTGGATAAATCTGGTAGTAAAAAGAGTTTAAAATGTAGAAGGGATAAATCTGGTAGTAAAAAGAGTTTAAAATGTAAAAGGGATAAATCTGGTAGTAAAAAGAGTTTAAAATGTAGAAGGGATAAATCTGGTAGTAAAAAGAGTTTAAAATGTAAAAGGGATAAATCTGGTAGTAAAAAGAGTTTAAAATGTAAAGTGGATAAATCTGGTAGTAAAAAGAGTTTAAAATGTAGAAGGGATAAATCTGGTAGTAAAAAGAGTTTAAAATGTAAAGTGGATAAATCTGGTAGTAAAAAGAGTTTAAAATGTAGAAGGGATAAATCTGGTAGTAAAAAGAGTTTAAAACAGCATTTCAGGGTGATTTTTAAAGGTAAAGGTGATTTCAGCAGCCGTAACTTTGCAGGCAGGTGGTTCATAACAATATTCTGTGGTTTGCTAGGAAAGAATAGACGGCCTCTCCACATAGACAAACACATAAACACACCACATGCAGGAAAACGCACACACACACACACACACGTACACACAGACAGACACACACTAACAAAAGCAGGAATGCTCTCGCAGCCGGCTGCTTGTACAGAAGCAGAACGAGCAGATGCCTCAGAGCGCTGCTGTAGCTCGCCAACGCCTCTTCAAAACACCACAAGCATGTCTGCTGCTCATTACAATGGCCGTGCACACACTCACACACAAGTACACACGTGGCTGTGTGCACGGACATGTACACACATGTACACACCTCGGGTCCCTCTTGCACCGGCAAACTAACACCCCTTTCTTTTGACACACATGCAGGCACGCCATGTCTGCCTGTCTGCCTGTCTGCCTGCCTGTCTGCCTGTCTGCCTGCCTGCCCTGCCCTGTCCTGTTATTCATGCAAACCTAAACCCCTGTGCTTGTGCACACACACACACACACACACATTCAATCTCCCCCTTTTGTGCCATTGCACACCAAAGCCCCTTTCCTCACACACACACACACACACACAGACACACACAGGTTCTCTTTGTCAGCTGCTCCCCCCCCCCGCCGCCCCCCTCAGTAATCTGGCCGGCCCATGGCCCCGGCTCTCTCTCGCTCCACTGTTCTGTGTGATAGAGTATCGATCGGTTTCTCCTCGGCGCGGTGTGGAGCAGGCAGGGATTGGCGGAGGAGGAGTGGGGGGGGGGCAGGTGTATGAAGGGGTGCAATGGTCAGACCATACTCCAAGGTTGTTTCCACGGCAACAGCGGGATGGGTCAGAAGGTTGCCATGGCGCCTAGGTCGCAGGGGTCAAGGGAAGGCGTTTGGGAGTGTTCTGTCTGTTTTGTGTGTGTGTGTGTGTGTTGGTTATTAGGGAGGGGGAGGGGATTAAGAAGGGTGGAGCGAGAGAGAGAGAGGGAGGTGTACAGTCCAGTTATATTAGGCCTCTTTATAATGAATGGTGGTGTATGTGGTTGCTCTCTCTCTTGCATCCCTGTGGCAGTGTGTCTCCATCTGTGTCGCACAGCAGTGTGTGTCCGTCTGTGTCGCACAGCAGTGTGCCAAACACGCACACATCAATTCCACAACCTGACTTCAACTTCAAAATCAAAGCAAAGAAAACAGAATCATATAATTGTATCACAGCGTTCTGTGTAGAATGTTGAGGGCTGGAGAGCTGATGGAGCTCTATGGCTGTACGTGTGGTTTGAAAAGAGACACCTACATGTGGCCTGCATCACTTTTCATCCCTCCTTCCATCACTCCATCCATCCATCCTTCATCCACACTGCTTATCCTGCTCTCAGGGTCACGGGGATGCTGGAGCCTATCCCAGCAGTCACTGCATGGCAGGCGGGGAGACACCCTGGACAGGCCGCCAGGCCATCACAGGGCCGGCCGACACACACACACACACACACACACACACACACACACACACACACACACACACCTGATGGCCCTAGTAACATCATAAACAAAAGAAGTGGATCAGGGTACGACATGATAACATGTAATTAGTCGTGTTGTATTTTGCAGACATCGGGAATGTGGTTTGTCCTCAGCGCACACGTGTGTGTGTGTGTGTGTGTGTGTGTGTGTGTCCTGCACGGCCGTTCCTGTTCGGGCCAATCTGTTGTGTTACATGTCCTGTGAGATCAGACAGTGTCGGTCGTTGGTGGTCACAGAAGTGATGCTACAATCTCTGCACACGCGAGCCTCAGCCGAAAGACCATGTTGTACACTAAGTATAAAGTACACTATGTATCAAATATACTAAGTATCACATGCACTATGTATAAAGTACACTATGTACCACATACACTATGCATCAAGTACACTATGTATAAAATACACTATGTATCAAATACACTGTATATAAAGTACACTTTGTATAAAATACACTATGTATCAAACACACTGTGTATAAAGTACACAATGTATAAAATACACTTTGGACAAATACAGTATGTAAAAAATACAGTAAGTATAAAATACACTGTGTAAAGTACACTATGTATAAAATACACTACATATAAATACAGTATACTATATAAAATACAGTAAGTATAAAAGAGTATATATATTTGATACTGTAAGTATAAAATACAGTATATATAAAATACAGTATATATAAAACCAAGTATAAAATTCAGTATATATAAAATACAGTATATCAAATACAGTAAGTATAAAATGCAGTATATAACATACAGTACATATAAAATACAGTAAGTATAAAATGCAGTATATAAAACACAGTATATATAAAAACAGTAAGTATAAAATACAGTAAGTATAAAACATAGCTGGCTACTGGCAAATCTGGAAAAGTTGCCAACCTTTATGTAAACTAGCATCACAGAATAAGTAAAATAGTAACACAATAAGTGAAATAGTATCACAGAATAAGTAAAATGGTAACACAGAATAATTAAGATAGTATCACAGAATAAGTACACTGGTATCACAGAATAAGTAAAATAGTATCACAGAATAAGTAAAATAGTAACACAGAATTAGTAAAACTGTATCACTGAATAAGTAAACTATTATCACAGAATAAGTAAAATAGTAACCCAGAATAAATAACATAGTAACACAGAAAAAGTAAAATAGTAAAACAGAATAAGTAAAATAGTAACAGAATAAGGAACACAATAAGTGAAATAGTATCACAGAATAAGTAGTAACAGAATAAGTAAAATGGTATCATAGAATAAGTAAAATAGTAACACAATAAGTGAAATATTATCACAGAATAAGTAAAATAGTAACATACAATAAGTAAAATGGTATCACAGAATAAGTAAAATGGTATCACAGAATAAGTAAAATGGTATCACAGAATAAGTAAAATAGTAACACAGAATAAGTAAAATAGTAACACAGAATAAGTAAAATAGTAACACAGAATAAGTAAAATGGTATCACAGAATAAGTAAAATGGTAACACAGAATAAGTAAAACTGTATCACTGAATAAGTAAACTATTATCACAGAATAAGTAAAATAGTAACACAGAATAAGTAAAATAGTAAAACAGAATAAGTAAAATAGTAACAGAATTAGTAACACAATAAGTGAAATAGTATCACAGAATAAGTAGTAACAGAATAAGTAAAATGGTATCATAGAATAAGTAAAATAGTAACACAATGAGTGAAATAGTATCACAGAATAAGTAAAATAGTAACACAGAATAAGTAAACTGGTATCACAGAATAAGTAAAATAGTAACACAGAATAAGTAAAATAGTAACACAGACTAAATAAAATAGTAACACAGAATAATTAAAATAGTAACACAGAATAAGTTAAATAGTAAAACAGAATAAGTTAAATAGTAACACAGAATAAGGAAAATAGTAACACAGAATAATTAAAATAGTAACACAGAATAAGTTAAATAGTAAAACAGAATAAGTTAAATAGTAACACAGAATAAGGAGCCTCAATGAGTCATTGTGGAGCAGCTGATCTGTTAGGGGTTAAAAACCATCCGTCAGTTCCGGCGAGTTTATTCAGGCTGTAAATGCAAATATCACAAAAGTCAAGTCAGTTTTATTTGTGTAGCTCATTATCAAAAAATATAAATGTGCCTCAGAGGTTTACAGCAACACAACACCCTGTCTTTACACCCTCGCATCAGATAAGGAACAACTCCCTAAGACCCTTTAACGGGTCGAAAAACAGAGGAGGATCTCTCTCCCAAGACGCACAACATGACATGTTGTTGTGTTTACACAATTTACACAATGCAAGATGGAGAGAGGATAACACAGTTATCATGGAATTATAAAATATTTGAAGAATATGATGAGGACGATGCCAAGCAGTGTCCGGCTGGTGACCACTGTCACCATGGAGACCTGGGAGGAGGGCCGACTGCACGTGCTCACAGGGGAGACTCACGTCACACCATTCACACACACAAGAAGAGAAAGGAGAAGACACCAGAAAGCCATCATAGCAGCGACAATACAGGTTTAACAAACACACCAACACACCTTTACCCCCAGAGAGACGGGCCGTCCTCACAGACACCACGGGACCGAGTCTGCATGTGAAACAGCAGCCTGCCGGGTTTCAGAGAGATCCTCATGTCACGTACCGAACCAGAGACACACGAGAAGAACATGTGATGTTTAGGTGAGACTTGACCCATCTTAAGAGATGTAGATAAATGTAGGAACCTCCCCAGAAGATGGCGAGCATGATGCTGTTGATAGGACAATAATAGTGATGATGACGATGATGATGAAGATGTTGACGATAAGAATACTGGTCACACAAGATTTTGTTTTGTTTTGTACCACTGGGGACTTACACTTAATTTTGTTGTACAGCTGTGCAATGACAAATAAAGACGTTCACGCGTTCCTTCAGATGCCACATCTGTATTAGATGATGGGCATTTGTCCTGTGGGACATTTGTCCTGTGGGACATGTGTCGGGATGCTTAGTGGGTCTTTCACCGTCCTCTTCATGTGTAACTAGCGAGGGAGATTGTAAGACAGACTGTTGAACTCTTCCTGCAGCGAGTCAGTAAAGTGAGGGATGATATTACTTCACAGCCTCCGTTGGCTTCCTGAAGGCCTGTCTGGCAGATCATCAGATCATGGACCTGGTGGATGATGGTTCCTCTCGTGTTGGGCCACGTGTGTGGAGGTCAGACCGACATCAATCACATGTCAGGGCAAAGGGTGTGTGTCTGTCAGTCTGACAGGAGACGAGAATCCAGCTGAGGTGTAAAAACACCTCTGGAAGGGAGGGAGGAAGGGAGGGAGGGAGGGGGGGAGGGGGGGGGAGGACGTTCACCAGCCAGCACTCGTGCTGTGGTTTTAATTTGCTCAAGCAGCAAATCACAAAAAAAGAAAGAAAAGAAAACCTCCAAGTGGACCAGTCTTCTAAAACCGGCCTGCCAGATGACACGGCGACACCGGGTCCAGCTCATCTGGTCAGGCGTGAGACCAGACGTCACGTCTCCTGCATCTGCTCACAACATCACGCGTCTTATGACGAGGCCGTGAAGTGACGGACGTCATCAGAGATATGAAGGTCTGATGTGGGAGAGAAAGACAGACGTCTGACCCACCTGCAGAGAGGCGGAGGAGGGGAGGAAGGAGGGAGACACGGTTATCTCCCATCGACCAGCAAAACTTCAGACACATCCCTCACACACACACACACACACACACACACACACACACACACGCACGCACGCACCCCCACAGGACCTTTGTGGTAAATGCAACAAGCGAACGGTAACCAGCGTGTGGCGCTAGGGAGAAACGGAGGTGTGGGACAAATGAATAAATAAACTCGGTAAGTGAGGATGCTGAGGCCAGGGTGCATCCCCTGCAGAACACGCACCCTGGAGCTGCATCCCCTGCAGAACACGCACCCTGAAGCTGCATCCCCTGCAGAACACGCACCCTGAAGCTGCCTCCCCTGCAGAACACGCACCCTGAAGCTGCATCCCCTGCAGAACACGCACCCTGAAGCTGCCTCCCCTGCAGAACACGCACCCTGAAGCTGCCTCCCCTGCAGAACACGCACCCTGAAGCTGCATCCCCTGCAGAACACGCACCCTGAAGCTGCCTCCCCTGCAGAACACGCACCCTGGAGCTGCATCCCCTGCAGAACACGCACCCTGGAGCTGCCTCCCCTGCAGAACACACACCCTGGAGCTGCATCCCCTGCAGAACACGCACCCTGAAGCTGCATCCCCTGCAGAACACCCACCCTGAAGCTGCATCCCCTGCAGAACATGCACCCTGAAGCTGCATCCCCTGCAGAACACGCACCCTGGAGCTGCCTCCCCTGCAGAACACACACCCTGGAGCTGCATCCCCTGCAGAACACGCACCCTGAAGCTGCATCCCCTGCAGAACACCCACCCTGAAGCTGCATCCCCTGCAGAACATGCACCCTGAAGCTGCATCCCCTGCAGAACACGCACCCTGAAGCTGCAGCCCCTGCAGAACATGCACCCTGAAGCTGCATCCCCTGCAGAACACGCACCCTGAAGCTGCCCCTGCAGAACACGCACCCTGAAGCTGCATCCCCTGCAGAACACGCACCCTGAAGCTGCATCCCCTGCAGAACACGCACCCTGAAGCTGCATCCCCTGCAGAACACGCACCCTGAAGCTGCCTCCCCTGCAGAACACGCACCCTGAAGCTGCCCCTGCAGAACACGCACCCTGAAGCTGCATCCCCTGCAGAACACGCACCCTGAAGCTGCATCCCCTGCAGAACACGCACCCTGGAGCTGCCTCGGTTATGGCCGTCCCACTTGCCGTACAGCCCTGAAGCAGAGGGAGGCTGCTCGTGGAAGGGCCACGTGGTTTCCACGGCAGCGAACCAAGAGCACGGACCGGCTGTGGCTCCTCGGGGCCTTCTGGAACCCACAGAATAAAGCGTGTGGGTGTGTGATGCAAGATAAACTCATCCTTTCCAAATGAAACACATAATGATCAGATAATAATAATTATTGTTATTATTATAACCGTCACATGTGCAGTAACATCTGTACATTTGGCATGTGCAAAAAAAGAAGACATGCTGACTCGGGTTAGTTAGGGTGTAATATCTGTTACACTTACGCATACATTATATCTTGATTGTGTGTTTATTTGTATTTGTATTTTGACTATTTATATGTATTTTATTTTCTTAATTTTTTGGTACCACTGGGGAGTTGCACTTAATTTCGTTGTACAGCTGTGCAATGACAAATAAAGGCATTCATTCATTCATTCATTCATTCATTCCGTACACATAAACATGTCTCGTATCAGAACCGAGCACGTCTGGGATACATATTCCACAGGGGGTACATATTCCACAGGGGATACCACATCGGGCACCACAGAGGTCAGGAGGCGACAGCGTACTCCCATGTAAGGGCTCAGCAGCAGCCCGGTTCTTGGCAGTTGGCAGAAAAACGAATGAACATTAAGCAGCAACATTTATTCCGTCGTGTTGGATAACCCTGATGGCGCCGCCATCCTCATGTGTTGTGTTCACCAACATCCCCATAGTTGTGTAATATCAACCTCTTGGATGGATCTATATCACATTACATATTGCACCCCACATGTGTTTTTCCTTTGTCCTAGGGCTTCATGCACATCAGTCCATTGTTTTGTATGGTGGGCCCTTGTTGCCCTCGGAGGATTTTTTTTTCTTTCATCATTGAGACTTTCTCAGGAAGCACCGTGAGACGCTCCCGTTAATAGCACATGTTAAGAGCCCGTCACCAGGTAACAGCACATGTTATGGGCCTGTCACCGGGTAACAGCACATGTTATGGGCCTGTCACCAGGTAACGGCACATGTTATGGGCCTGTCACCAGGTAACAGCACATGTTATGAGCCTGTCACCAGGTAACGGCACATGTTATGAGCCTGTCACCAGGTAACAGCACATGTTATGGGCCTGTCACCAGGTAACAGCACATGTTATGAGCCTGTCACCAGGTAACAGCACATGTTATGAGGCTGTCACCGGGTAACAGCACATGTTATGGGCCTGTCACCAGGTAACAGCACATGTTATGAGCCTGTCACCGGGTAACGGCACATGTTATGGGCCTGTCACCAGGTAACGGCACATGTTATGAGCCTGTCACCAGGTAACGGCACACGTTATGAGCCTGTCACCGGGTAACGGCACACGTTATGAGCCTGTCACCGGGTAACGGCACACGTTAAGAGCCTGTCACCGGGTACCTGTCACCGGGTAACGGCACACGTTATGAGCCTGTCACCGGGTAACGGCACACGTTAAGAGCCTGTCACCGGGTAACGGCACACGTTAAGAGCCTGTCACCGGGTCACGGCACACGTTATGAGCCTGTCACCGGGTAACGGCACACGTTATGGGCCTGTCACCGGGTAACGGCACACGTTATGGGCCTGTCACCGGGTAACGGCACACGTTATGGGCCTGTCACCGGGTAACGGCACACGTTATGAGCCTGTCACCGGGTAACGGCACACGTTATGGGCCTGTCACCGGGTAACGGCACACGTTATGAGCCTGTCACCGGGTCACGGCACACGTTATGGGCCTGTCACCGGGTAACGGCACACGTTATGGGCCTGTCACCGGGTAACGGCACACGTTATGAGCCTGTCACCGGGTAACGGCACACGTTATGAGCCTGTCACCGGGTAACGGCACACGTTATGAGCCTGTCACCGGGTAACGGCACACGTTATGAGCCTGTCACCGGGTAACGGCACACGTTATGAGCCTGTCACCGGGTAACGGCACACGTTATGAGCCTGTCACCGGGTAACGGCACACGTTAAGAGCCTGTCACCGGGTAACGGCACACGTTAAGAGCCTGTCACCGGGTAACGGCACACGTTAAGAGCCTGTCACCGGGTCACGGCACACGTTATGGGCCTGTCACCGGGTCACGGCACACGTTATGAGCCTGTCACCGGGTAACGGCACATGTTAAGAGCCTGTTATGGGCCCGTCACCAGGTAACAGCACATGTTATGAGCCCGTCACCGGGTAACAGCACACGTTATGAGCCCGTCACCGGGTAACAGCACATGTTATGGGCCCGTCACCAGGTAACAGCACATGTTATGAGCCCGTCACCAGGTAACAGCACATGTTAAGAGCCTGTCACCAGGTAACAGCACATGTTATGAGCCTGTCACCAGGTAACAGCACGTTAAGAGCCTGTCACCAGGTAACAGCACATGTTATGAGCCCGTCACCAGGTAACAGCACATGTTATGGGCCCGTCACCAGGTAACAGCACATGTTATGAACCCGTCACCAGGTAACAGCACATGTTATGAGCCTGTCACCAGGTAACAGCACACGTTATGAGCCTGTCACCGGGTAACGGCACATGTTATGAGCCTGTCACCGGGTAACAGCACATGTTATGGGCCTGTCACCAGGTAACAGCACATGTTATGAGCCTGTCACCAGGTAACAGCACATGTTATGAGCCCGTCACCAGGTAACAGCACATGTTATGGGCCCGTCACCAGGTAACAGCACATGTTATGAGCCCGTCACCAGGTAACAGCACATGTTATGAGCCTGTCACCAGGTAACAGCACATGTTATGAGCCTGTCACCAGGTAACAGGACGTTAAGAGCCTGTCACCAGGTAACAGCACATGTTATGAGGCTGTCACCAGGTTTTGCCCTCGTCTGATGCATGTTAGGGCTAAATAGCAGCATCAGGAAAATACGTGAATTGATTGACATACGTATTTGTGAACTGTAACTACAGATGGTTGATAAATTTAGGAAAATAACACAAAAATTCTTCCCATTGGTGACCAGTGCACATTTGCCATCAAAGGTGTGTGTGCGAAGTTGCTTAAAGGTGGTTGCCGGGCTGGTTTTGTGTGCTGGTCCCTCGTCTGGTTCATATTTCCTGTACCTCCCGCTGTCATGACCTTCACCCGCCACTGTTCTGCTGTGTCTTAAACACAAGTTTCCGTCATTGTCTCCCAAATACTCGGGCACTGTTTGGCTCTATAGACACATGACAGACGGACTGCAGCATCATCTCCGTCGTCATGGAAACAACTAAGATGCTGTGCAAGAAGCAAGTGGAAATGTATAGCAAGTGTTTCTCAAAGACATCAGATTTAAGGTAAGTCTAATAGTGTCTGTAAATCTATGCTCTGACCAGCTCGTAGATACACACACACACACACACACACACGTTTCATGGATGTACACCCACAAGGAGACAGAAGAGAAAGCTTTCTTTACACACGTATCATCCATACTGTGGTCTCTCTTTCTCTATATACGTATATATTTTCAAAACGACTTCCTTCTTTATCCATTCATCCTTATGCTTCTCATGCACTCTGTCTCTGTCTCTGTCTCTCCCTCTCTCTCTCTCTCTCTGTCTCGCCCTCTCTCTCTCTCCATCTCTGTCTCTGTCTCTCCCTCTCTCCCTCTCTCTCCATCTCTGTCTCTGTCTCTCTCTCACCTGCTGGCTTTACCATAAGCCGTTGGGAGGATCCCCTCCATCTAAAGCGCTGCACTACGACTGCTGACAGTTTTTCACCAAACCTCGAACCTCAGCAAAGTTAATGTCTGCCCATCGTATTACACAGGACCCCGGGACCCCTCTCCTGCCCTCTGTCTCCTTCACCTGCCCCTCCCCCCCCGAAGCCAGATGGACAGAAGTTCTTTTTATTCGGGGGCCCTGCGCACGTGCCAAGGATACAGTGCCTGAGAGCGTTTAATTCACGGCTCAAACGCCGCCTCCCTCTTTTCATCCCACGGCCCCCGCACCCTCCCCCCCCCCCTCCCTCCCTCCCCGCTCTCTTTTCTCTCCCTCCTGCCCCTCGCTCTCCTCCCCTCAGCCGTGGAGGAGGCCCCTGACATTTACTGATTAGACCGGGTGACTGCAAGGCAAGGCAGCCATGCAGCCCCTCCTGCTGCTTTGTTCTGTGTTTCTGTCTTTTTACCATTCTTTCCTTTTCTATTCTGCTTTCCGGTTCGGTTCTGTTCTGTTCTGTTCTGTTCTGTTCTGTTCTGTTCTGTTCTATTCTATTCTATTCTATTCTGTTCTGTTCTGTTCTGTTCTGTTCTGTTCTTCGGACAGTCATGATGCCGTGAATGAAGACGTTAAGATGCATCACTGTTTTCCTCCGAAGTCGTGCCGTGATTTACTTATTGGGTTATGACTCGGCCTACTTATTTCTCTGTCTGTCATTTCTGCTGAAGCCACGCGTCTTTCTTTTACCTTACAGATGCCTTCAAACGTTACTGCCCTCAAACGTTACTGCCCTCAAACGTTACTGCCCTCAAACGTTACTGCCTTCAAACGTTACTGCCTTCAAACGTTACTGTTTTCAAAATGTTCTGCCTTCAAACGTTACTGTCTTCAAACGTTAGTCTTCAAACGTTAGTCTTCAGCACTGAAACGTTACTGCCGTCAAACGTTACCAAGAGTAGCTGGCTGCAGACAAAATGGCGGACCTCCGCAAGAGGCACCTCCGCAGTTGAGTTAAACCTCACCTCAGGCATCAGCACATCCAACACGAAGCTGACTCTCTGGAACTCTGTCGTTGGGACACAAGGTGCACATTTTGTGGTTCCTTTGAGGACCAAGTTGATGTGCTTAAAAACTTCATCAATTTGGTCGTCTTCTTCCAGGTAGGTGAAGACCCTGTCTGGTTTCGCAGACCTGAAATTCACCAGCCACTTGGAGCTGCCTTCACCTGTGATTATTTCCTATAGAAACAAAGACCATGTCAAATAAATGCACTGCAGAAGATCAGGCTTTGATCATCTTTTTTGCTATTAGAAATGTTTTATGTATAAGCATTATTATTATTGGTATCATACCAGTGGCCGTTGTCCGACCCATTCAGCTTCGTGATGAAGTCCACCAATCTTTCATTGGCAGAGCTGCTGCGGGCTTCTCTTGCACGTTTTGCCATCTTTGCTGTAGTGGGTGTAGTGGTCATCAAGTAATGTAAAGGAACCTCTAGGGATGTGTGGCAAAAGACAACTTGTGAATTCTAAACCAACCCAGAGTAATTCATCAAATATCATAAAAACACAACACGCAATGACAATGTATGGTCATTTTTTGTTGTGGCTGTCCTGTAAAGTTTGTCAAATGTCACTTACCCCCCTCTGGTTGTAAGCCCTCGTTATGTTCCTGTAATGTAAGAGAGCAACAAGACAGATGATGACTGAAAAATATATTTATTTAACAATGCACTTTCAACATTAGTTAATAAAGTGTTTGAAGCACCTGAATGTATTAGTTATTAATTGTTCTGATTATACCGGTAGTTAAATTGAATTTCAATCTGACCTGGACGACTTCCGAAAGCGTCAGTTTCCGGAGTCTTGGGAGCCTGAAGACAGGAGGCAGGTCACCTCTCAGTAGAGCTTTGGACTGCTCTATCCAGTGGGCAAAAACCTTGCCATGCCTTGAAAAGGTGAAAACATGAAATCTGAAAAGCCAATTAGACCCTATTCTAGTTCGACGTCTAGTTCGATGTCTGCAATGGGACCTTTTCATACTCCGTGTTGAGTACTTTGCTGCTTTTCCTCATCTCCCTCCCAATCCACGGTGCCAATTGTCATATGCCGGTTGGACAACAAATGGATTCTGTGAAGAGTCTGCATCAAAAACATAATTTTAAAAATATTGAAATATGTAATACAGTTCATTCCGGGGAGACAGTCACATCCGATGGGACCTAGAGTATTTTACTCTTTTGCCAAACTATATACACTGTGGCGCCCCGATCTCCCATCGGCGCTCCACTGGACTGCTGACCCACCTTCGGCCCCTTGGAGAGCGACCTGACCTGGCCTCACAACACTCACCATCAAAAAATCCTCTGCTTATCATGTGTAGATGGACGGATTCCCAAAATGCCTCTATGTTGTGTTCACCTTGGAAGTCATCACTCGGTTGTTTCAGCTCACTAACTGCAATCACCAAACACAACATAAGACACTACACTACATCCTTTGAGGATGAGTAGTAAGTACATTGTAGTTTATGTGGCACCTACAAAATGGTAGTTAAAAAGCGATTTACCTAAATAGCACTTTTAGGAAAAACTTACCGTCAAAGTTGAACACTGCTTTTCTGTGGAGGTGCATAACCACCACAGGGGGGTAGAACCCACAGTTTACACATGAGTATGTGTATTCTCTGTTGCAAAGTGCCTCAAAGTGGCAGTATGCTTGAAAAATTCAGTTGGTGGCTGGAAACCGTTCTTCACACAAAGCCTCCAGAGAGCTGATGACTCTAGACACTGACACATGATTCTATGGTAAAAAATAAGACAGGAAAAGGTTTGAAATGGAAGGTATGAATATGCTGAAAACACAGTACTACTGTAACTAGTAACATCATTCCCTGCAATCACTGTGCCTGGTCATGTATTTATTTTAAAAATGGGCAAATAAATTGCAGATGTGGAATAGGCTGCCAATTTAACTTTGATTAGTGCCGCAGAAACCACAGTGCTAGCAGAAAAGGGGCTACAGAGAATTTGGAAAATCTTGCGACAATAGTTAGTTGAACAATTTTCAATTGATGAAATCTTTCTGGGTCAATATGGAATAAATGAAGGTCATAACACCTTGTGTTGTCTGTCATTAACACCGTTTTACACACCTGAAGATTGTGCCTTAGGTAAAGGCAAAGCTGCAGTGTCAGAATGACATGGTCATTGAAATGAAGCAGACCATCTGTCCATTCCTGATAACGGTAGATCATGTGGCATTCAGTACACCTTCTATTGGAAGTAGAGATGGCTGTAATGGACATAAGGATATAAATTAGGACATTAAATCAGCTGTATATGGTTAATCAAACGATTAATGTACATGCACACTGTGCTTTTATAAACTAAATAAACTAAACTAAAGGATGCATTTAACTTACTTTGGATTACACCATTCATGCCAACTATTCTGGCTTTGTCTGTGATGTGCGAGATTTCCTCCAATTTGGGATTGCCTGAACAGAGCTTGCATGTCGTTTCAGTTGGAATCAACTTTGAAGGGTAATCCGTCGAACCTCTTGGGGTTGTGGCATCTCCACGAAGAGTGGCTGGTATTTTTTTCTCTTCATAAACGTATCGCACACTTCTCTCCATTCCTGTGGTAGGAGGGTAACTGACAGAGTGAGTAGCCTCTGGTAAGTTTGCTGTGGTACATGGTGCAGTCACGAAGAGTTCTTTCTGGGTTTGGAAAAGGTGCCATTTAGCAATGTTCTTGTGCAGACATGATATACACGCCTTTGCACAGGGGCAATGCCAGGTGCTTTTTTTCTGTTATACGTCGCCATGACTCTGCCAAGACAACAGTAGTGGTAGATTTTGGGCTCATGTATGGAGAGACAAATCTGGTTTGGAGAACCTCCAACTTCCACCAATACAGACAATGGTGCATGACCTTCCTCTGCTGTTTTTTGCCTGTTTTTGCAAGCGGCCACCTTGGAATCTCCAAAAAACTTGCATTCCACCATTTCTTCAAGGACCTCATGTTTAAGTGGTTCCTCAGTAGCAGTCTTGCTGCAGTAATCGAGTGACCGGATATGCTCACACAGGCTGTGCCTGAGGCCACTCCGTTGTGCAAGCAACTGATATTGACGACAGTCCTCCAATTCACACTTCATTACGTTGTTTGCCCCATGTTTTACGTTGTACATGTATGGGCACACTGAACCCATGAGTACCTTTTGGGATGGCAAAAAGGCCACGAGTTTGATCAACACATACGCTTTGAAGGTGAGATGCAGCTGTAATGTCTTTTGGCCTTGCATGTTTTCTTTCTATGTGTACTAACAAGTTCTTTTTGTAAAGAACAACAGAGCAGTGAGGGCACTTCACTGACTTTAGATTTGTCATACGTGAAGAAGGCAACTCTACACTCTCTACTGAAGCTGAGGGAGGAAGTGTGTATGAATGGTCTACACTCACTACTGATTCTAACCCTACTGATGAGGATGGCACGGATGGGCTGATTTCAGCTGAAGGTGGCACCAATGGTTTTTGGCATCCAGTCACATGTATTGTCAAATCCTCTTTGCGCATGATCGTTTTTGCACAATACGGACAGTGGTAATGACCCGTGCCTCGGCATGGCTGGTTGCATCTGCAAATTATTTTGTCTGCAAGGGAACAGTAATCCAACTTTTAAAAAGTACAACTTCACAGCAAAAAAAAAAAAAAAACACAAAAATGTAATTTAGATGAAATATACAATGTACAATTATGAATTTTATCACATCCAACAGTGAATTAAAAAAATTACAAAACAAATCTCAGTCCCTTGAAAGTAACATTCTGCTTTCTTGCCAAGGTGATCTACTGACTCCAAATAACACTGTTGACCTTTAACTCTATGGTAAATTCAATGGGAAAGAGGGCTCCACAAATTCCAAACTCGCTTGCTTCTCATCTACTTACCTTGGAAATGCACTGCATACTGGATGTGGCCATCCAGGTGTTTAAAAGTGGTCTCCTCCCGTGTGGTGGAAAATTTGGGACACAGAGGACAACCCAGCTGTAACCCGTGGGTTGTGCGTCCTAACTGGCTTCCAGGCTGGATTATGGATGGGTGCATCTGGAAAACAGTGTAGTTGTTATTATTATTATTATTATTATTTCGGGCCATTCTAGATTGTTATTTTAAAGTGACTTTAACCAGTAATACACCAGTTCTGCGCGTGCCCATATAAAACTCTCAACAAATGCCTTATAAAGGTTATTGCTGTGCATTACATTTTTCTTAGACACACTAAATAAAATGAATGTAATCATACAACAGGCTACTCGCCAGCTAGCAGCAGCCCGCTAACCTCGGCTGTCAGGCTAGCAACGTTAGCTGCGTGCTACACGGCACGCTCTGGGGGTTAGCCAGGCTGAGCAGCCCACCAGCTAACTACAGCCGCTGCCCATTAGCGGAGCAGCGATTCAAACAGTTTGTACTCACACACTATCCATCTTAAACTCAATTAAACTAATTCATTTACACAAATATTTAATAAGGGCTTAGCTAGCTACATGGCCTGCAACAACTACGCAACGAAGCATCGCTAGCTAACGTTAGCTAAATGCTTAGAGCCACTTGACATTTATTCTCTCCATACCGGTAACAGTTGTTATGCCCTCGCTCGCTGGGTTCTTCCATACATTAAGTTTGATAGACAATATTGTATAAAACCTTAGAAAAGACAACTAACCGTTTAAAGTATCTTATGACCGCTGTCGCACTAGCTTTTACTTCTTCTTTCCGTTTTATGGCGGATTGCGATCTTAAAAACAACACGAAGAAGACCAACGTCCGGTTTTCTGTCAACCGCGGAGGTCACGTGATGGTCCTGTCAACTGCGGAGGTGCCTCTTGCGGATGTCCGCCATCTTGTCTGCAGCCAGATGCGTCTCAACGTTACTGTCTTCAGACGTTACTGCCTTCAAACGTTACTGTCTTCAAACGTTACTGCCTTCAGCACTGAAACGTTACTGCTGTCAAACGTTACTGCCTTCAAACGTTACTGCCTTCAAACGTTACTGCCTTCAAACGTTACTGTCTTCAAACGTTACTGCCTTCAAACGTTACTGTCTTCAAACGTTACTGCCTTCAAACGTTACTGTCTTCAAACGTTACTGCCTTCAAACGTTACTGTCTTCAGCACTAAAACGTTCCTGCCTTCAAACGTTCCTGCCTTCAAACGTTGCTGCCTTCAAACGTTGCTGCCTTCAAACGTTCCTGCCTTCAAACGTTCCTGCCTTCAAACGTTGCTGCCTTCAAACGTTCCTGCCTTCAAACGTTCCTGCCTTCAAACGTTGCTGCCTTCAGAACTGAAGTGACATGCTCATCCTCACCTCCTCTTGCATACGTACTATATATATATATATACACACACACACACACACACACACATATATATATACTGCATATATACTGTATATATACTGCATATGTACTGTATATGTGTCCTGCATATGTAGTATACTGCATATATACTGCATATATACTGTATATATACTGCATATGTACTGCATATGTACTGTATATGTGTACTGCATATGTACCCACCCTGCATACAACATCCATAAACATGTCTGTATATTTACAGATATCATCGTTGTGATGGCTAAATATGTTTGTGCAACCCCGTTACATATGGATGTAGCTAATGGGGGGGGTCAGGGGTCAGGGGTCAGGTGGGCAGTTCTACCTTCCCCAAAAACACTTTAGTCCAACTCAAGTGTTTCCAGCGAGGTATCAGCTACCTCATGAACAAAATAATACCATGTTTTAGAGTAGAACTATCCACTATCTGGCGATGCTCCCACTAGACAACAAGCTTTAGTAAAGTATGAAGTGTTTCTGTCGCGTGTTAGAGACGCTGGCTTGTGCGAGGGGTCCAGAAAGAGACCCGCTCCTTTCACAACCCTGGATTAATGTGACGAGGGATTTCTTAATTTCCGCTCCTGACAGGAAGACGTTATGTAATGTGGCTCAGGCTGAGGGAGCCAGGCTAACTGCTGCTGAACTGTCGCCTTCGGGGGCGCTCGGCTCCCAGGACGTGACCTCTGACCTCTCCTCTGTAGTAATAAAGGCACTGAACCTGAGAGAGAGATGCTCCGCATTGTACGGCTCAGTCACACTGACTGATGATGACAGGCGGCCTCACAGCCAGCACGCCTGTTACAGCTCACTGACGGCTGACCGAGGCCGAGTCTCTTTCCAAAGTTACATCATGTTTGACTGTCACCCAAACACATCATCCAGCTAGATGCATGCACAACATGACAGTTACATGTTGTACCGGTGGCCTTTTATTTATTTATTTCTTTTCTTTTTCTCCCCAATTGTATCCGGCCAGGGCGGCACAGTGGTTAGCACGGTCGCCTCACAGCAAGAAGGTCCTGGGTTCGAGCCGCGGGGTAGTCCAACCTTGGGGGTGGTCCCGGGTCGTCCTCTGTGTGGAGTTTCCTCCAGGGGTCCGGTTTCCTCCCACAGTCCAAAGACATGTAGGTCAGGTGACTCACCGTACTAACTGGTCCCTAGGCGCGTGTGTGTGTGTGTGTGTGTGTGTGTGTGTGTGTGTGTGTGTGTGTGTGTGTGTGTGTGTGTGTGTGTCGGTCCTGTGATGGCCTGGCGGCCTGTGTGTGCAGGGTGTCTCCCCGCCTGCCTCCCAATGACAGCTGGGATAGGGCTCCAGCATCCCCGTGACCCTGATTGGGATAAGCGGCTTGGATAATGGATGGATGGATGTACCCGGCCAATTACCCCACTCCTCCGAGCCGTCCCGGTCTCTGCCCCACCCCCTCTGCCCCTCCGGGAGGGCTGCAGACTACCACATGCCTCCTCCCATACATGTGGAGTCACCAGGCACTTCTTTTCACCTGACAGTGAGGAGTTTCACCAGGGGGATGCAGCGCTTGGGAGGATCACGCTATTCCCCCCAGTTCCCCCTTCTCCCTGAACAGGGACTCCGACCGACCAGAGGAGGCGCTAGTGCAGGGAACAGGAAACATACCCACATCTGGCTTCCCACCCACAGACACGGCCAATTGTGTCTGTAGGGACGCTTGACCAAGCCGGAGGTAACATGGGGATTCGAACCGGTGATCGCCGTGTTGGTAGACAACAGAATAGACCGCCACGCCACCTGGACGCCCAATTGGTGACATTTTAAACAATCATGAGGACTCAACACAAAATACCCCAGTTGTTAAATATGAGATGCTATAAGCATTGATCAGGATTTAAAAATGTATCTAGGCAAGTAAATATATATATATGTATATATATATATATATACATATACACACACACACACATATGCTTCGGACAAGATGGCGGCGTGCTGGACGCAGCGGCTACTGCGGTTCCCTGTTCAGTGCTAAGTTTTCGTTGTTATTCACACGTTAGTTTTAAGTGTATTAACAAGTGTAGGTCGTCCTGCTCTCTTCTACAGCCGTCAGGACGTGTTAACCCTCAGAAGGGATTACTCACTTCCCTCCACCATCACGGACAACGTCCCCATCCATATTACCGCTCACCGGCCTCGCAGCGGAAACGCTGCCCCCTGTCGGCAACGTGAACAGAAGAGGGGGGGAAACGAGGCGGGCTACATGCTAAGCTACGTAGCGCTCCCTCCCCAGCATCTTCATGGCTAATGTCCGGTGGTTAGCTAACAACATGGAGGAGATAAGACTCAGGCTGGCCTCTCAGGAAAGGCTGCAGAACTGCTGTCTGCTGATGTTTACGGAGACTTGGCTCAACAGCAACATGGCGACTCGGCAGTCGAGCTAGCGGGCCGCTCAGCCTTCCGTGCCGACAGGACAGCGGACTCCGGCAAGACCCGCGGAGGAGGTTTGAGTATTTATGTCAGTAACTCTTGGTGCAACAATATAAAGATGGTTGAAAGGCATTGCTCTGCTGATCTGGAGCTGCTTATGATTCAGTGCAGGCCTTTCTACCTGCCCAGGGAGCTAACGGCCATTACCATCGCCGCTGTATACATCCCCCCACATGCTAATGCTAAGGTAGCACTGAAGCAGCTACAATGTGCCATCAGCAGACAGCAGACCCAACACCCGGACAATGCCTTTATCATAGGGGGTGACTTTAATCAGGCAAACCTCAGGGCTGTAATGCCCAAATTCCATCAGCATGTCTCCTGCCCCACTAGGGGACAAAACACCCTGGACCATCTCTATACAAACATCAAGGACTCATACAAAGCTACTCCCTGCCCTCATCTGGGGCACTCTGACCACCTCTGCCTGTTCCTGGTCCCAGCCTACAAACCCCTAATAAAACGGGTCAAGCCAGCAGTAAAGACAATCACTGTCCAGCCAGAAGGAGCAGTCTCTGAACTCCAGGACTGTTTTGACAACACAGACTGGAGTATTTTTGCACATTCAGCTACCCATGGCTCCCATACAGACATTAATGAACACACATCTGCCATACTAGCCTACATTAACTTTTGCACTGAGAGGGTCACAACAACAAAATCAGTCCGCACCTTTCAAACCAGAACCCCTGGATGATCAGTGAGGTCTGGCAGCTGCTGAAAGTCCGGGATGCAACGTTCAAGTCAGGTAACTGTGAGGCCTACAGCGCAGCCAGATCCAACCTCAAAAAGGGCATCAGAACAGCCAAACATAAATATTCCCTACGAATAGAGGACCACTTTCACAATAACTCTGATCCTCGGCGAATGTGGCAAGGTATTCAGTCTATCACAGACTACAAAAGCTCCAATAGCGGTCCCACTGTCCATGATGCCTCCCTGCCAGACAAGCTAAATCATTTCTATGCCCGCTTTGACAAGGACAATACTGACCCAGCCACAAAAATCCCCAGCCACCCAGAAAACCAGGTGCTCACTCTATCAATCACAGAGGTCAGAGAATCACTGCGCAGAGTGAACACACGGAAGGCTGCCGGACCAGACGGCATACCGGGTTGGGTCTACCGGGAATGTGCCAACCAGCTGGCTGAGGTCTTCACACCTGTATTTAACCTCTCATTGTCCCAATCTAAAGTCCCAGCATGCTTTAAGACCACCTCTATCATTCCTGTCCCCAAGAAACCAACATCCACATGTCTGAATGACTACCGACCCATAGCACTCACTCCCATTGCCATGAAGTGCTTTGAAAGACTGGTTCTGGCTCACATCAAAAACATTATCCCCCGCCCACATTCGACCCACATCAGTTCGCCTACCATCCCAAAGGTCTACTGAGGATGCCATTGCCACTGCCCTGCACGTTGCTATGACCCACCTTGAACTTAACAACACATACATCCGGATGCTGTTTATAGATTACAGCTCTGCCTTCAACACTATCATCCCCGCCAAACTAACCACCAAACTCCTCTCCCTTGGCCTCAACCCCTCCCTCTGTAACTGGACCCTGGACTTCCTGACCAACAGACCTCAGTCTGTTAGGTTAGGTGACCACTCCTCCTCCACCCTGACCCTCAGCACAGGTGTCCCTCAAGGCTGTGTTCTGAGCCCCCTCCTCTTCTCCCTCTTCACCCACGACTGCCTGCCAACTCACCCTTCAAATGTTATAGTTAAGTTTGCAGATGACACCACAGTCATTGGCCGTATCACCAACAATGACGAGACGGCCTACAGGGACGAGACTCAGCACCTCACATCATGGTGTACTACCAACAATCTTGTCCTTAATGTGCAGAAGACAAAGGAGCTGATTGTGGACTTCAGGAGGTCTAGAAGCTGCAGCCACTCCCCCATACACATCAATGGGGTGGAAGTGGAGCGTGTTTCCAGCTTTAAATTCCTTGGAGTCCACATCAGCGAGGACCTTTCGTGGACATTAAACACCCAGGCCCTTGTGAAAAAGGCCCAACAACACCTGCATTTCCCGATGAGGCTGAGGAGCGCCCGTCTACCCCCCAAAATTCTCACCAACTTCTACCACTGCACCATAGAGAGCATCCTGACCATCTGCATCTCAGTGTGGTACGGCAACTGCACCTCAGTAGACCAGGAAGCTCTGCAGCGGGTCGTCAAGGCGGCCCAGCATATCACCGGTACCCAGCTCCCAGCCATTAAAGACATTTATCACAAACGCTGCCTTCGAAGGGGTCTGAGCATCAGCAGAGATCCCACCCACCCCAACCATGGACTGTTCTCCCCCCTGCCGTGCTCTGGGAGGCGCTACAGGAGCCTTAGAGCCCGCACTACCAGGCTCAAAAACAGCTTCTTTCTACAAGCTGTTGCCCTCCTGAACCTGGCTACCCACTGAATGTCTGTGGATATTTTTAAATATGTTGTACTCCAGCTCTCTTTTAACTTGTTTTAGCTTTTGGTCTTCATGTGTGTATATCTTATATTGTGGTTGGTCTTCATGTGTGTATATCTTATACTGTGTTTGTGTGTCTGTCTTGCACTGTTTGGTGAAGCCACAGCCCTCATTTCATTTTTAACATGTGCTGCACATTGTTTTTAATGACACTAAAATTGAATATGTATATATACACACACACACACACACACACACACACATATATACATGTGTTTTTGTCCATAAACTCTGTCCTCGGTGACAGACGGGGGAGCGGGGCGTTTGTGTATGTGGGCTGAGCGCTGCGGTGACCTCTGTCCAGGAGGAAGTGGGATTATTTAGTGCGGCTGGGGTCTAATTGTTATTGGATATGGTCAATATTTATTCGGTGGTGGTCGGATTTATTGGGG
>JAJHIY020000464.1:157500-160000 GCA_022114975.2 Lampris megalopsis
ATCCTCACATCATCACGTCTTCACATCCTCATATCATCAAACCATCACATCCTCACATCATCACATAATAATAATAATAATAATAATAATAATAATAATAATAATAAATCAATCTTATATAGCGCTTTTCTAACACTCAAAGTGGCTTTACAACAAACGGGGTGAAACAAGACAACAGATAAACATAACACAGACATACAGGGGTGGATGGGAAGGGGGGACAGACATACAGGGGTGGATGGGGAGGGGGGACAGACATACAGGGGTGGATGGGAAGGGGGGACAGGCATACAGGGGTGGATGGGGAGGGGGGACAGACATACAGGGGTGGATGGGGAGGGGGGACAGACATACAGGGGTGGATGGGAAGGGGGGCTACGAGAGGGAGAAGCGGCAGCCACACACGACGCCAGCAGGACTCTCCCACTTAAACACAATACAAGAGGGCAAGAAAAACACAAAACAACAGCACTGTAGACGTTGATGTTGTGTAGGGGTTTACTCCCTTAGCCTGTTCCTCTCTCGAGGTGTCCAGCAGGCAGTGGCACTATATCATCACATCCTCACATCATCACATCCTAACATCCTCACTTCATCACATCATCACATCCTCACATCATCACATCATCACATCCTCACATCATCACATCCTCACATCCTCACATCCTCACATCA
Source organism: Lampris megalopsis (assembly GCA_022114975.2). NCBI lineage: Eukaryota > Metazoa > Chordata > Actinopteri > Lampriformes > Lampridae > Lampris > Lampris megalopsis. The sequence goes on from JAJHIY020000464.1 coordinate 158,176, forward strand.
TCACATCCTCATATCATCACATCCTCACATCATCACATCCTCATATCATCACATCCTCACATCATCACATCATCAGATCATCACATCCTCACATCATCACATCATCAGATCATCACATCCTCACGTCCTCACATCATCACATCATCAGATCATCACATCCTCACATCATCACATCATCACATCATCAGATCATCACATCCTCACATCCTCACATCATCAGATCATCAGATCATCACATCCTCTCATCCTCACATCATCAGATCATCACATCCTCACATCATCACATCATCACATCCTCACATCATCACATCATCAGATCATCACATCCTCACATCCTCACATCATCAGATCATCACATCCTCACATCATCAGATCATCACATCCTCACATCATCAGATCATCAGATCATCACATCCTCTCATCCTCACATCATCACATCCTCTCATCCTCACATCATCAGATCATCACATCCTCACGTCATCACATCCTCACATCATCACATATTAGCATTAACATGTGTGTGTGTGGTGATGGCTTCTGGCAGTGGTGAAGGGCGTGAGAACAACAACAATTAGTCACATATTAACCCTAAATAAGGAAGAAGACAGGAAGTGATGGAGACATAGAGACAGGAAGTGGTAGAGGTGAGACAGGAAGAGTCAGTGAACCACCTTTGTCTGATCAATACAGCTTTGTTATTCAGTTCCAGGGGGCAGGCAACACAACCATAGTCCTCTGAAGTCAAAGAAATACACTGCCGTTCCTTACCACACACACACACACACACACACACACACACACACACACGTACATGTAAATGCTAACACACAAGGCCAACCAAATATACAGTGTACACACAGGCAATCGATGAAAGGTATATAACATAACAAACAGTTACACACACACACACACACACACACACACACACACAAACAGAGCTGGACCACCGTACGAACACAAACACGCCCGGCAGTGTTCGTTTGGCTCATTGTACAGCTGGTTAGGATGTGAAGAGGCGATTGAGCCCACCAGGTCAAAGGTCAACTTCATCCCAGACGGCTGACCTCATCCAGCAAAGGATGACCTCCCTGGTCAGGATGCAGGCGGGGGGGGGGCGGGGGGGTGTTGTGGATGTTACACTGAAAACAGAAACACGGTCAAAACGTTGTATCATTTAATTCATATAGTGTCAGTGTGTGTGTGTGTGTGTGTACGCCTATATTGGAATGTGTTTACGTGTCGTGGAACTCCAAAGCAAACCGTCAGTTTTGTGGAAACCGTCCTGTGGAATCCCCACTGACTGTTTTCTTCAGCTCAGGAAAAAACAAAACCAAATAGAAAATGGAGGCTGCAGTCAGAGTTAGATGAAACCCACAAGGAGAGGAGAGGACGAGAGAGGAGGAAGCAAGGTCAGCAGAGAGTTGAGGTCTTGTTTTCCTCTGCATGGATGAGCCCCCCCCCCTCTGTCTTTTCATCTCTCTCTGGCTTTCTAACAAATTATCACCTGGCCTTGAGACTGGTGACCCCCCCCCCCCGACACACACACACACACACACACACACTGCATCCACAAGGTGGTTGCACTGCATGTTCAAGGGAAGTCACATTACGCCTCATTCATCAGTCGTTAGTATGTCCAAGTGTGTTCTGACTCACCCATGGGATATTGTAGCCCTGCAGCTTGTCTCACAGACCAGTGTAGAACCTGGTAAATCCTGAATGTAGACACCAGTTTTAGACCTGCAGCTTGTCTCACAGACCAGTGTAGAACCTGGTAAGTCCTGAATGGAGACACCAGTTCTAGACCTGCATCTTGTCTCACAGA
>JAJHIY020000464.1:162500-185000 GCA_022114975.2 Lampris megalopsis
ACACCCACACACACACACACTACCTTTTCCTGTCCTCCCCTAAAACATTCTTCTTTTTTCTTTTTGCCTTTCTCTGGTCTTTATTCGCCTCCTAATCCGTCCCTACTTCACTGCATATGTTCCCTAATCCCACGTGTGTGAGGGCTCTGATCACCCCCATCCTCCTCTCTGTCCCTCTCTCTCTCTTGCTCTCTCTCTTGCTCTCTCTGTCTGCCTCTCTCTCTCTTGCTCTCTCTGTCTGCCTCTCTCTCTCTCTCTTGCTCTCTCTCTGTCTGTCCCTCTCTCTCTGCCTCTCTCTGTCTGCCTCTCTCTCTCTTGCTCTCTCTCTGTCTGCCTCTCTCTCTCTTGCTCTCTCTCTGTGTGCCTCTCTCTCTGTCTCTCTCTGTCTCTCTCTGTCTGTCCCTCTCTCTCTTGCTCTCTCTCTGTCTGCCTCTCTCTCTCTCTTGCTCTCTCTCTGCCTCTCTCTCTGTCCCTCTCTCTCTGCCTCTCTCTGTCTGCCTCTCTCTCTGTCCCTCTCTCTCTGTTTCTGTCTCTCTGTCTCTCTGTCTCTGTCTTTGTGGCTGTCATGCTGTAACCTGCCTTCATCTTATTTTCTTTGTCTCTTTTTTTCTTTCTTTCAGCCAATCTGCTCCGTTTCTCTCACTTCTGGTACTTATCGCTGAAAAGCACTGCTGCTGTGGCCTGCACCCTCCCACCCTCTCTCTCTCTCTCTCTCTCTCTCTCTCTCTCTCTCGCTGTCTCGCTGTCTCGCTCTCTCTCTCTCTCTCTCTCTCTCTCTCTCTCTCTCTCTGTCTCTCTCTCTCTCTCTCTCTCTCTCACTGTCTCGCTCTCTCTCTCTCGCTGTCTCGCTCTCTCTCTCTTGCTGTCTCTCTCTCAATTCAGTTCAATTCAATATGTGCTTTATTGGCATGACAGCAACAACAACAATGATTATAATAATAACAGCAACAACAACAATGATTATAATAATAACAGCAACAACAACAATGATTATAATAATAACAGCAACAACAACAATGATTATAATAATAACAGCAACAACAACAATGATTATAATAATAACAGCAACAACAACAATGATTATAATAATAACAGCAACAACAACAATGATTATGATATTAAACAACAACAGCAGCAACAGGTGGCGTCCCCCACTGTCTCTCAGGTTGCAGCAAGATAATATAAATCTTGCTGCAATGCTCGCTGCTGCCCCCCTCCCCTCTCTCTCTCTCTCACTGCCTCTCTCTCTCTCTGTCTGTCTGTCTGTCTGTCTGTCTCTCTCTCACTGTCTGTCTCTCTCTCTCTCTCTCTCTCTCTCTTTCTCTCACTGTCTGTCTGTCTGTCTCTCTCTCTGTCTGTCTCTCTCTCTCTCTCTCACTGTCTGTCTCTCTCTCTCTCACTGTCTGTCTCTCTGTCTCTCTCTCTCTCTCTGTCTGTCTGTCTCTCTCTCACTGTCTGTCTGTCTGTCTCTCTCCCTCTGTCCCTCCCTCTCTCTCCCTCTCTCTGTCTCTCCCTCTCTATTCTGTCTCTCTGCACTGCATGCTGGGAGGTTGGGTGTGTCAGCGTGAGTGAGGGTGTTGAATGAGCTTGAGTGTGTCTTTTGGCTTAATTCACTGGGTTTCTTCTGCTTTCTCTTCTCTTCTCTTTTCTTCTCTACATGGCGAGGTGAGAGAAGTTTAATGTTACTTCGTTGCTGGTTGTTGGGAAGTGACTGGAGTAGCTGGTGGGAGTTTGGTGGTGTGCAGTATGGCGCCCCCCCCTGGTGAGGGCTCGCCTCCCCTGTCTATCAGACACGGGGTTAGCAGCGAGGCTGCAGTGGAATACAGAAGGGATAAAATGCTTAGGTGTCTTTCTAGGCAGCGACCGCTTCCTGGGCAAAAACTGGGAGGGTTTAACTGAAAAGGTCAGTGCCCGATTGTCTAGATGGACTTGGATCCAGCCTCAGTTGTCCTATAGGGGGAGAGTCTTGATTGTTTAACAACTTGATTGCCTCGATGTTCTGGCGCCGGCTTACAGTTGTAGAACCTCCGGACATGCTCATACGGGAAGTACAGAAGACGCTGGTGGTCTTCTTCTGGGGAGGCTTTCACGGGACCAAGTCTGCTGTACTGTTCCTAACAGTGCTAGAAGGAGGCCAGGGCCTGATTGACCTCCGCATTCGCATCATGGCTTTTCGCCTTCAAACTGCGCAGCATCTTTTATACCGTGACCAGCGACTTTGGAGTGAAACAGCATCTGTGTTGCTTCGGAGGGTTATGAACCTGAACTATGATAAACACTTGTTCCTTCTGGACCTTGCTGGCATGGATTTCACGACAACACCCTTCTATCAATCTGTCCTCCGCGCTTTGGGAACAGTCTTACGCACCAACAGAGACTACTCCCAGCTCTATGGGAGGAACCCCTGTTCCATAACCCACTGATACGCTGCAGGGTGCTCAGCTCTGTAAGTGTACAGAGATCCCTCATAAGAACTGGACTTACGAAGTTAGTGTGTCTCAGATCAGGAGGACAGTGGAAGACGGCTGGGACTTTGAGCCAAGACACTGGCTTTAAATCTCTTCGCTTGATGGAGAGGTTGTTGGGGAAAGTGATCAGTGCACTTCCTGGCTTCTTCAGAGAGGCACTAGGAGCGGAGTGTGGAGAGGATCAGCCGGCTATGCGGCCTGTTTTTCCATCTTTGTCAGTCCGTGCAGCAGTGGAGGAGCAGGAGGAAGTGAAGGGGGCCATTCTATCCTTCAAAACACCAGAACTACATGACTTCTTAAGTACATCACAGAAGGCCTTGTACGCAGTCGCTGTAAAGGTTCTCAACAGAACATCACTAGCCGGCGTGCAGGAGTCGAGGTGGTTGAGTGTGCTGGCACCAGGCTCATCCCCCAGGGGCAGCTGGAGGTCCCTGTACAAACCCCCCATTGAGAAACGCACTGCGGATCTACAGTGGAGGGTGGTACATGGATCTACAGTGGAGGGTGGTACATGGATCTACAGTGGAGGGTGGTACATGGTTCTACAGTGGAGGGTGGTACATGGATCTACAGTGGAGGGTGGTACATGGTTCTACAGTGGAGGGTGGTACATGGATCTACAGTGGAGGGTGGTACATGGTTCTACAGTGGAGGGTGGTACATGGATCTACAGTGGAGGGTGGTACATGGATCTACAGTGGAGGGTGGTACATGGTTCTACAGTGGAGGGTGGTACATGGATCTACAGTGGAGGGTGGTACATGGTTCTACAGTGGAGGGTGGTACATGGATCTACAGTGGAGGGTGGTATATGGATCTACAGTGGAGGGTGGTACATGGATCTACAGTGGAGGGTGGTACATGGTTCTACAGTGGAGGGTGGTACATGGTTCTACAGTGGAGGGTGGTATGTGGGGCTGTGGCTACGAACAGACATGTGGCACACATTGATCCTAGGGCAGGGAACCACTGCTCTTTCTGTAATGATGGGGAAACTCTACAGCACTTATGGCTCAGATGTCCCAGGTGGGGCCCTCTTTTCTCTGTCCTGCAGCAGTGGCTCAGAGGTTTAGGAGAGGGTCTTGCAGACAGCCTGTTTGTCTTTGGTCCGAGGTACACGGCAGCACAGTGCAGACGTGTCACCTTGGTTAATGTTCTGATAGGTCAGGAGGAAATGAGCATGTGGCTCAGCAGACGGGACAGAATGAAAGGCACAGGGTCCACAGACACCATGCTCATGTTCAGGGTCTAGTGGCTGCTCGGCTGAAAATAGAGTTCAAGTTTTTCAAACTTAGTTCAAACTTGGAGGATTTATTTCTGTGTGGGGACATGGGGATGTGCTGTGTACTGTAGAAAACCAAGTGCTGCTTCTTAATTTTTGAAAAAAGGGAAAATAGGGGGAAGGTGTGTATCCTTTGTTTTTACTGTGTATGGCAATTGTTGTGTTTTTCCACTATGTATATGAGTATTTGTGTTAATGTTGTTATCTTGATGTGACTGAAGAATTGGAACATTAAAGGCTTGGTTAAAGGTCAAAGGTCTCTCTGTCTCTCTCTCTCTCTATGTCTCTCTCTCTCTCTGTCTGAGCGGAAGTGTGAGTGAGTGCATGGAGCAGCAGCGTGTTGCTTCGGTGTGAGTGAGTTTCTAAAACTTGGACTTGTTTTGTCTGGTCCTGTTCACGTGCTTTCTGTGGGTTTGTTGTTGTTTATTTTAGTTATATTTTTTCAGTGGTGAGTTTAAGCGGAGTTGTTTTATTTTTGGTAGCGGTGCTACCAGCCCGGCGGGGCAATATGGCCGCTGTGGGAGGTGGAGGAGCGGCATTTGAGAAGTTGACACGCCGGCACGCGATTAAAGTGGCTCCGGGGGTCACGTGCTCGGTGGAGGAGCGCCGCCTCGCGGTAGGGGAGCATGTGGGTTATGGAAGCATCAAAGCGGCGTCCAGAGTGAACAGTGCAGTAGTCATGTTTCTGGACAGTATTGATAAAGTCAACCAGGTGGTGGAAAGTGGTGTGGTGATTAGGGACATGTTTACTCCCGTTCTGCCGCTGGTTAACCCAGCCAAGAGAAGCACCATTTCCAATGCCCCCCCCCCTTCATGAGGAATGCAGCTTTGGAGAAGGAGCTTGCAAGATACGGACAGCTAGTGTCCCCCATAAAAATGGTGTCTTCCGGTTGCCAGTTTCCTCACTTGAAACACGTTGTGTCCCATAGGAGGCAAGGTGTCATGATTTTGAAAAATAATGCAGAGGATTTGGATCTGAAGCTGAAATTCAGGATTGATGACTTTGACTATATTGTATTTGTTACTTCTGGTATGATGAAATGTTTTGGCTGTGGGTCAGAGGGGCATTTAGTAAGGTCTTGTCCCGAAAGGAGTGAGGGTAGGTCTGAGCCTCAAGGGCCGCCTTTGTCCACCGATGCCGCCGCGAGCGGCGCATCTCCGGCTGGAGACGGCGCGGCCGAGTCGGCACAGGACAGACAGGAGGCCGGGGAGCGAGGGGCGGGAGAAACAGACCAGGTGGTGACACAGAAAAAGACCGAGGCTGCGGAACATGAGGAAAATGGACGGACTGAGCAGGCAGGAGAAGGAGGTGTGCAGGCTGAGCATTATAAAAACGTTGAGCATACTGAGAAGGTGACAGAACTTGGGCAGGTCACAGCTGATGGCCAGGATGAGCAGGCAGGGGAGGCTGAACAGAATGAAACGGAAGATGAAAACAGCGAGACCGGGGATCATAGCAAATTGGCTGGGCCAGATACGAGTGGTGGTCGGAGGACGCAAATACAGCAGACTGCTGTTCGAGTGGCAGAGTCTGTACTCGAGGAAGAGGCAGAGATTATGTTGGATGATGAAATAAAATCAAAAAAGTCCATTAAAAGGAAGCCGACTGAAGGTAGACGGGAAAATTTAAAAGCGAAGAGGGCTTCAAAAGATAAAAAGCCATCCTCCTCTTTGTCTGATGAGAACACAGAAGAAAGTGAGTGTGAGTTAGGTTCCTCTCCTCGTACACAGGTGGACATGGAATGGAGCTATGCCTTTCTGAAAATCAGGAAGTTTTTGCAGGGTACTGAGGGTTTGAGGGCAGTCAAGGTGGAAAACTATTTTCCAGACTTGCAGCTTTTTATTGACTCAATTAAATGCTTCATGAAAAACACAGGCGACTGAGCAGGAAGTCTTCAGACTGAAAAAACTTGTTCAGAAAGTAAAACTGCAACTTCATGATGATGTTTAAGACAAGTTTGGGTATTTTTATCTTTTTGGTCAGTGTAAGCTTGTTTCTGGCACAGTTCAGCCCCACTCTCCTCATGTGTAATATACAATTAGGCACTTTAAACCTGAATGGAGCAAGAGATGACATGAAAAGAGCTGCTGTGTTTAAACTGGTTGAGCTGAAGAAAATAGATGTCTTGCTTGTGCAAGAAACACATAGCACAGCAGATAATGAAACTGAATGGAAGAGGGATTGGACTGGAAAACTGATTCTCAGTCATAAATCAAATATTAGTGGTGGGGTCGGGATTCTTTTCTCAGGAGATTTTTTGCCATGCTCCCTTGAGGTAGAGGAAGTAGTCAAAGGCCGGCTACTGAAAGTAAGAGCTCATTATGAAAACATAAAACTAGTTTTTATAAATGTTTATGGTCCAACCCTTGGCCCTGAAAGAGTAGTTTTTTTTTGGATGTGTTATCTGAGGTTATTAGTAAATGTGACAGTGAGGAGTATTTATTTCTGGGAGGGGACTTTAACTGTACAGAGAATTGCAAGCTGGACAGAAACCATCAGGAGCCACATCCTGCATCTCTTAGTCGGCTCACACGCTTGGTTAATTCATGTGAACTGAAAGATGTTTGGAGAGCTTTTTATGGGACCCAGAGGCAGTATACATGGACACATCTAAAAGATAACGCACTATCCATGGCACGGCTTGATTGGTTTTATTGTTTTAAACATAATTTTAATGTGTTTAAACAATGTAACATGCTTCCAGTTTGTTTCTCTGACCACTCTCTTGTACAGTACTCGGTTTTCATATGAAGTTTTAAAACAAATAGTGCTTCCTGGCATTTTAACACATGCCTCCTAAATGGTAACAACTTTAGAAATGCTTTTAAGTTTTTCTGGGGCCAATATGGAAGCCGGGGGTCTGAATTTAGTTCTCTGCAGCAATGGTGGGACATTGGCAAGTGTCAGATAAAGCAGTTTTGCCAGGAGTACACTCGCAATGTCACCAGAGACATAGCCAGATCTATGAGAGATCTAGAGGATGAAATGGTGGAACTACAGAATTTGGCAGATTCCACAGGAGACAGGGGCCATGTAGAGGCTCTCAAATCAAGCAAGTCTGCTTTGGCTAGCCTGCTGGGTATTACAGCACAGGGGGCACTGGTCCGCTCACGCTTTCTGAACGCCACACATATGGATGCTCCTTCTCACTTTTTCTTTAGTCTAGAGCGCAAGAATGGGCAGAGAAAAACCATTCACTCTCTGCGTACTAACACTGGTGTGCAGCTATCAGATTTTTCTGAAATTCTGAAATACGCAGCAGGGTTTTACAGTGACCTCTATAAGAGTGAATTCAGGCAGGAAGTGCTGGGGGCTGAATCCTTCTATCATGGGCTAAAAAAGGTTGAGGTAGCACTCGATACCGACCTCGAGGCACAACTGTCCCCTGAAGAACTTCATGACGCCCTGCAAAGACTGGAAAGTGGCAAGGCATCTGGTATAGAATGTTTACTTGTTGACTTCTATAAGTCTTTTTGGCCGGTACTCGGAGGGGATTTGTTGACTGTCCTGTGGAACAGTGCAACTGAGGGGCGGTTGCCTCAGAGTTGCAGAAGGGCTGTCATTACTCTCTTGCCAAAGAAAGCGGATTTGCAGGACATTAAGAACTGGCAGCCAGTGTCCCTGCTCTGCACTGATTACAAGATCTTTTCTAAGGTGTTAGCAAACAGACTGAGAAAGGTGATGAAGGAGGTCATCCATGTTGACCAGACTTACTGTGTGCCCAGTAGGCTGACCACTGACAACATCACATTAATTAGGGACGTTTTGGACATCTCTAGTTCATTGGGAGCTGAAACTGGTCTCATTTCCATAGATCAGGAAAAGGCTTTTGACCGGGTTGAACACCAGCACTTGTGGCAAACCATTAAAGCTTTCGGTCTCAGCCCAGGTTTTATAGCTACGATCAAGGTTTTGTACAGTGACATTGAGAGTGTACTTAAAATGAACGGTGGTTTGAGTGCTCCTTTTAAGGTTCAAAGGGGAATCAAGAAGGGATGTTCTTTGTCTGGAATGTTGTACTCCCTGGCCATTGAGCCCCTGTTGCATAAATTGAAGTATGAGTTGTCTGGGGTTGCTTTTGCTGGTTGCGGCGCAACTTTTAAGCTATCTGCCTATGCCGATGATGTAGCTGTGTTTGTAAAGGACCGAAGAGATGTTGATGTCTTAGTAAAAAATGTTAACAAGTTTGGTCAGATATCTTCAGCTAGGGTAAACTAGGGAAAACGTGAGGCACTGATGGTAGGAGAGGGACTGAACGGTAAGCTAATGTTACCTGGGGGATTGACATGGAAAAGGGGAGGGTTGAAATATCTGGGAGTGGTTGAAGGGAATGACACTTTTTCAAATAAGAATTGGGAGAATGTTTTGGAAAAAGTAGAAGGGCGTCTTAGGAAGTGGAAATGGATTCTACCAAAACTGTCATATAGGGGTCGCATGTTAGTAATCAACAACCTGGTGTCATCAACGCTATGGCATCCATTAACATGCGTTGATCCTCCAACCAACCTCCTGGCCAAGATTCAGGCTGTGCTGGTGATCTTTTTCTGGGACAACTTGCACTGGATTCCTCAGAGTGTGCTGTACCTTCCTAAAGATGAAGGGGGTCAAGGGCTGATCCATCTGGCCAGCAGAGGTGCAGCCTTCACCTCCAGTTCATTCAAAGATTGCTCATTGGGCCTAGAGACGTAGTGTGGCGACCAGCAGCCTGTGCAATATTCAACGGTGTTGTGGACTCGGAATAGACTTGCCTTTGTTCCTAATGGCTATTAAGAACTCAGACCTCAACGGATTGCCTGGTTTTTATCGTGGGCTCATAAGAGTGTGGAATATGTTCAAGAAGGAGAGAATGGGCTGTTCTGACTCTCTGAACTGGCTTCTAAAAGAGCCGGTGGTGTATGGTGGGTGTATGGACACGTTCTGCGACATTGGACCCACGGTATCAAAGCTGTTCTGCCAGGCAAAGGTCGTCACGTTGGGTCAGGTGGTGGAGCTGGCTGGGCCCAATCTTGAAAACGCTGCTGCACTAGCATCTCACCTGGGAGTGAAATCTACGTGCCTCCTTAGTCGGGTACTACTTAAGTGGAACGGTCAGCTCACAGCAATAGAACGGGGGCTTTTGACATCATACTGCAGTGGTTCTACTCATCCCAATTGTGAGGATCCATTTCCTGTTTTAAAGGTTATTCCTGATCTGAATATGTATGGGGCCACTTTTGGATTTGGGAAGTGTTCTTAATGAGAGGCTGAATGTACTTAAAGGTAAAACCATGTATAATATGCTTGTAAAAGTCTTGAATAAAGATAAACTGAGTGGTGGGACTGATACACCCTGGAGAGCCCAGCTGGGCTTGGGGGAGAATGTGAAGCCAGTCTGGAGGGGTTTATACAAACCACTGTTAATTAAAAAAGCTGGTGGTCTGCAGTGGAGGGTCTTGCATGGCATAGTGGTGGTCAATGCTTTTGTTTCTGTGCTAGACCCTAATGTGAATGACAACTGTCCCTATTGTGCCCAGAGAGAAACAGTCTTTCATTGCTTTTCAGAATGTGTGAGGCTTACACCCCTGTTTCTGCTACTAGACCGCTTATTTAGATCATCTGGGGAACGTTTCTGCAAACAGGATTTTATTTTTGGTTCCAAAGGCAAAGATGGCTATCTATGTGAGCCGGAAAAAGAGAATTAAAGAATGTGTAGTATGTCATGTTGAACTGGTGTTCAGCAGGATGGTCCAGGCCAGCCAGAAGAGTACACTTCAATTATTACAAGGCGATGAAAGACCTGGACACATTCACAGCTGTGTGGTGTTATAAAGGGCTGCTGTGTGGTGTTATAAAGGGCTGCTGTGTTGTGTTATAAAGGGCTGCTGTGTGGTGTTATAAAGGGAAGCTGTGTGGTGTTATAAAGGGCTGCTGTGTTGTGTTATAAAGGGCTGCTGTGTGGTGTTATAAAGGGCTGCTGTGTGGTGTTATAAAGGGCAGCTGTGTGGTGTTATAAAGGGCTGCTGTGTGGTGTTATAAAGGGCTGCTGTGTGGCGTTATAAAGGGCAGCTGTGTGGCGTTATAAAGGGCTGCTGTGTGGCGTTATAAAGGGCAGCTGTGTGGTGTTATAAAGGGCTGCTGTGTGGTGTTATAAAGGGCTGCTGTGTAGTGTTATAAAGGGCTGCTGTGTGGTGTTATAAAGGGCAGCTGTGTGGTGTTATAAAGGGCTGCTGTGTGGTGTTATAAAGGGCTGCTGTGTGGTGTTATAAAGGGCTGCTGTGTGGTGTTATAAAGGGCTGCTGTGTGGTGTTATAAAGGGTTGCTGTGTGGTGTTATAAAGGGCTGCTGTGTGGTGTTATAAAGGGCTGCTGTGTGGTGTTATAAAGGGCAGCTGTGTGGCGTTATAAAGGGCTGCTGTGTGGCGTTATAAAGGGCTGCTGTGTGGTGTTATAAAGGGCTGCTGTGTGGTGTTATAAAGGGCTGCTGTGTGGTGTTATAAAGGGCTGCTGTGTGGTGTTATAAAGGGCTGCTGTGTGGTGTTATAAAGGGCTGCTGTGTGGTGTTATAAAGGGCTGCTGTGTTCCACCAGAAAGGAAGAGCTGGTTTGTTCTACAGAGCAGGATAAAGGGGTCTTACCTGGTTTTTATGTTTTGAGTTGTTGGTGAATGATTGTTTTTTGGGCTTGTTAAAAAATGCTTATTGAGTGTTTGTACTTTGACAAGTATTGTTTATGTTTGGAGGGATTTCAAGTCTGCTTTTTGTTTAATTTTTTTTTAATAAAGGCTTGGTTTAAAATTCAATTCTATCTCTGTCTCTCTCTCTCTGTCTCTGTCTCTCTCTCGCTCTCTCTCCAAACCGAAACAGACAGGTGGTTTTATAACATCACAATGTTGCTCAGTTGTGGGCTACAGAGGAGCGCCGCTGGATGGAGAGAGGAAGGAAGAGAGCCCTGTAGAAAGATGGAGAGAAGAAACGAAAAAGAGAGCAAGAATTAGGCAGGGATAGAAAAAGAGACATAGAAAGAGGCAAGAACAGGCGAAGGAGAGAGAAAATAGAGACAGCGCAGAGGAAAAAACTATTTGAGAAAAGATGTAGAAAATGACAGAGAGAGAGAGAGAGAGAGAGAGAGAGAGAGAGAGAGAGAGAGAGAGAGGGACAGAGAGAGAGAGAGAGAGAGAGAGAGAGAGAGAGAGAGAGAGAGAGAGAGAGAGAGAGAGAGAGAGGACCACAAGGAGCCTTGGGGTGTGACAGCTATATGCTGGAGAACTGCAGCTAAGCTGTCTATATATACTGTAAATATATACAAACACATAAACATATGAACATATGCGTGTGTGTGTGTGTGTGTGTGTGTGTGTGTGTGTGTGTGTGTGTGTGTGATGGGACAGTGGTGGGCTTGATTTTGGGCTGATCAATACCAGCAGTCTCTTGGCCGACCCCTGGGTTCTCCTGGTCTGGCTGACAGGCTGCAGATCGATGGGCCTGGCCGGGAAGTGAGACGGTGTGTGGATTAGTGACCCGTCAACTAATCACAGACTTACTGAATGTGACATCACAGCTATTAACCTATCGATATGACACCTGGCACTGACACACACACACACACACACACACTAACACACACTAACACACACACATACATACCTTTGATGGTGTTTTAAGCCCCCAACGTACTCTTCCTGGCTGCACTGCATGGAAGGCACTCCCCGCCCCCTACAGTTTCATCCAATCACAGCACTGGCACTAACCCTAACCCTAACCCTAACCAGTGCTGTGATTGGCTGAAACTGTAGGGGGCGGGGAGTGCCTTCCATGCAGCGCTGCCTTGAAGAGTACGTTGGGGGCTTAAAACACCACGCACACAAACACGCACACGCATGCACACACACACACACACTCATATACACGCATGCACACACACACATGGACACACGCACGCTGCTAACACACAAATACACACACACGCACACAAACACACACACGTGCACACAAGCATGCGCCCACACACAAACACACACATACATACACACACATGCATACACACACACACGCACTCACACACACGCACACACACACACGCACATACACACACTCACACACACGCACATGCACAAACACACACACGCATACAGACACACACACACACATACACACATGCATGTGCGCGCACACACACACAAGCGTGTGTGGAAAGACAAGCATGAATGTTTTCATGTGTGTGTTTGTGTGGTTGTGCACATACACACGCACACTCGTTTCAATAAACGTCCCTTCTTTTGGACAGGTATGTGTAAACGTGTGTCTGTGTGTTCTCTAAAACAGCAACATGTCAAGGGATGATGACACAATTAATGAACCACATTTAACACCAGAACGGCCGGGATTTCACTTCTCCCTGAAACGACCACGGGCAGTCAAAATGGCGGCCGGTGTGTAAACTCTATGTTGTGTCAAGGTAAATACCCAGCTTAGATATTAAGGCATTACACATGTTACTGTGTCTGTTAGGAAACTAACTGACACCAACATTAACATGTTAGCAACTTTAATACTATTTTTAAACAACTTAAACTGGCCGCTGTCCAACGCTTGTAAATCCTGCAAGGCCTCAGTGGTAGTCATGGTGTAAATCCTGCAAGGCCTCGGTGGTAGTCATGGTGTAAATCCTGCAAGGCCTCGGTGGTAGTCATGGTGTAAATCCTGCAAGGCCTCGGTGGTAGTCATGGTGTAAATCCTGCAAGGCCTCGGTGGTAGTCATGGTGTAAATCCTGCAAGGCCTCGGTGGTAGTCGTGGTGTAAATCCTGCAAGGCCTCGGTGGTAGTCATGGTGTAAATCCTGCAAGGCCTCAATGGTAGTCATGGTGTAAATTCTGCAAGGCCTCAATGGTAGTCATGGTGTAAATCCTGCAAGGCCTCGGTGGTAGTCATGGTGTAAATCCTGCAAGGCCTCAATGGTAGTCATGGTGTAAATTCTGCAAGGCCTCGGTGGTAGTCATGGTGTAAATCCTGTGAGGCCTCGGTGGTAGTCATGGTGTAAATCCTGTGAGGCCTCGGTGGTAGTCATGGTGTAAATCCTGTGAGGCTTTGGTGGTAGTCATGGTGTACATACTGCAAGGCGTCAGTGGTAGTCATGGAGTCAGTTGCCTACTTTTCAATGATAAGTAGCCATCTATAAGAATCACCTGCACTTAGCTGCCCCACTAGTTCCACTAAAGTTGAATTTGAGTTGTGTGCTATCTTCGCCTGCAGTGTCCTTCAGTTTGACAAAATACGTAAATAATGTTCTTTTTATCTTCTGCAGCTCAATTGTGACATGTTTGTGCGCTGGCCACTGGAAGGTCATAAAAAACAAGGTACAGTAGTACTCAAGGCTTTTTCAAATGTTCAATCCTTGTGTGGTATTAGGTCATATTACCATATCTACTTTTTCATTTTCCAGGACATTCCAGGCCAGACTGACACCGGTGACTGTGGCGTTTTCATGATCATGGTCGGTTATGACTATGGGGCGGTTGTTTTAGTTTGGGTGCTATGTTCTGATCTCTGACTCACCCAACCCTATTGGCATAACTTGTATTAATTGAAATATTCATATCTGTCTAGTGATTTTGTGTGTGTGTGTGAGTGTGTGTGTGAGTAGACCAAAATACAAAAATGTGCTTGTAGAAATGTTCTTTTCTGACTTGCATCTGTATTTTACAGTACGCTCTTTATATGGCATTGGGGTGGTCGTTTGACTTCAACCAGGTAAAGAACTTTGCTTTTTACTTTCTAGCTATTGCATAAATTTGAACTGTATTTTTGAAATTCTGTTTTATTTTATTTTTTGCCTGTATCTTAGCGGGACATTCCATGGTTGAGAAGGTGGTGGTGCCATGTAACTTTAGAAAACATGACACTTTCTACAAGGTATGCACTCACTACTCATACTTCAATTAAATGATGTCATGAACAGTCAGCCTATTTCTTTCTCGACTTCAGTCAACCCTTTCTTTCTCGACTTCGACCAGCTCTGCCTCAGACATGCCTCCAGATCAAGACCAGGACCAGATGGATTGGAGAGTGGAAGAGGAGTGGGAAGAGGAAGAGGTGGTGGAAGAGGAAGAGGCGGTGGAAATAATTGAATAACCTCTGTCACCGTGTGTGTGTGTGTCTGATGTTGTGTAATCTGTTGGAGTTTTGAAATGTTTAAATAATGTTTAAATTATGTTCGGTATTTCATTTATTTATTTTAAATGTTCAATTTATTTATTTTAAAAATGTTCAATTGTGTGTGTGTTTGTTTGTTCCAATACATTGTTGTTCCTAACACTTGTCTAATGTCTTTGATTGTCACAACTGTAACCAAGTATAATATTTGGTAGGTTGTAAATGATTTTAACAGTGTTGATTGCACTGACGGTTTCCCCACACATTAAGGCTACAATTGGAACTTATTGGTACTGTGCCATAAGCTTTAGGTAGCACAATACACAGTGCACCATATATATTGTAGCACTATAATAAAGTGCTATAATAATATGCTATAATAAAGGTATTCCTTGGGGGCAGCACAAAGGCCGAGCATGACCCACGGGAGGCGATCAACCCAGTTGCTGTCTGTGAGGCTGGCACGAAGAGCGGCCTTCATAGACCGATGAAACCGCTCACAAAGTCCGTTGCCCTGTGGGTTGTACGATGTGGTGCGGTGGAGCTTCATCCCCTGCCCCTCCGTGACTGCAGTCCAGAGCTCCGATGTGAACTGCGGACCCCTGTCAGAGGTGAGGTCAGTCGGCGTGCCAAAACGGGCCACCCAGGACCCGATGAACGCCTGGGCCACTTCAGTAGACGTGGTAGATGACAGGGGAACAGCTTCCGGCCACCTGGTGGTCCTGTCCACCATGGTGAGACCCGTGGGAGGGGGGCAGGGGGCCCACCAGGTCCACATTCACATGGTCAAAACGCCTCTCGGGCACCAGGAATGGCGCCAAGGGGGCTTTGGTATGACGGTGTACTTTGAAATGCTGGCACGCCACGCAGGAGTCAGCCCAGGCCTTGACGTCCTTCCTGAGGCTGGGCCAGACGAACTTGGCCCCCACCAGCTTAGTGGACGCCTTCATACCCGGGTGGGAAAGGCCATTGATAACGTCAAAAACACGGTGCCGTCAGCCGGTGGGCACCATGGGGTGGAGCTGGCCCGTGGAAATGTCACAGAGGAGCATGGCGTTGGCGCTGTCAAACACCACATCCTCCCACCGCAGCCCCGTAGTGGCCGTCCGATAGGACTGGATGTCTGCGTCAGCGGCTGCAGTCATGGCAGCGTAATCGAGTCCCAAGTGAATGGACCCTGCCACCGCCCGGGAGGGGCAGTCAGCGACCAAGTTGTCCTTGCCAGCCACGTGCCGGATGTCCATGGTAAACTCCGAGATGGCAGAGAGCTGACGCTGTTGGCGCCCAGACCACGGCTCGGAGGTCTTGACCATGGCAAAAGTCAGCAAAAATGGGCAGGGAAACAAATGCACGGGCAATACCCAAAAAGAGTAGGGGAGAAAGATGTAGACCAACATATGACCAACCAATGGCTCAAAACAGCTGGGCTGAAATCCCAAACAGAGGGCTTCATCATCGCTGCCCAAGACCAGCCATCAAGACCAGTTACTACCGGAGCAGAATCCTCCAAGATCGCACAGACCCAGCGTGCAGGATATGTGGTCCATTCCAGGAAACCATTGACCATATGGGGGCAGGGTGCCCTGAGCTGGCCAGAACTGAACCCTAACAAAGACACAACAAGGCCACCACATACCTGCACTGGAACATCTGCAAAGAATTCAACACCAACACAAAAGAAAAACGGTACGAGCACGAGCCCCAAACAGCAACAGAGAAAGACGACATCACAATCTTATGGGACATGCCAGTACAGACAGATCGTGAGATAAAGGCCAACAGACCAGACATCATCACCAAGAACAAGAAAGAAAAAAGCTGCCTACTCATCGACATGTCCATCCTGACTGAAAGGAGCACCTCAGTAAAAGTAACTGGAAAACTGTCCAAATATAAAGACCTTGAAATTCAAACTGAACAAATGTGGGGAATGAAAACCACAACAGTACCAGTAGTGATAGGAGCCCTGGGACTTGTAAAAACCACAACATTACCAGTAGTGATAGGAGCCCTGGGACTTGTAAAAACCACAACAGTACCAGTAGTGATAGGAGCCCTGGGACTTGTAAAAACCACAACGGTACCAGTAGTGATAGGAGCCCTGGGACTTGTAAAAACCACAACAATACCAGTAGTGATAGGAGCCTGGGACTTGTAAAAACCACAACAGTACCAGTAGTGATAGGAGCCCTGGGACTTGTAAAAACCACAACAGTACCAGTAGTGATAGGAGCCCTGGGACTTGTAAAAACCACAACAGTACCAGTAGTGACAGGAGCCCTGGGACTTGTAAAAACCACAACAGTACCAGTAGTGATAGGAGCCTGGGACTTGTAAAAACCACAACAGTACCAGTAGTGATAGGAGCCCTGGGACTTGTAAAAACCACAACAGTACCAGTAGTGATAGGAGCCCTGGGACTTGTAAAAACCACAACAGTACCAGTAGTGATAGGAGCCCTGGGACTTGTAAAAACCACAACAGTACCAGTAGTGATAGGAGCCGTAGGACTTGTAAAAACCACAACAGTACCAGTAGTGATAGGAGCCTGGGACTTGTAAACAAAGGGATGGAGAAATACACCCAGCGGATCCCGGGTAACATCAGAATACAAGAACTACAGAAGATGGCACTACTTGGAACATCTCATATCCTACGAAAGGCACTATCCATCAAATAGACTTCTACCTCATTCTAACCCTAGACCCAAGGAATGGACCTGGTTATTATGTTGTATTAAGGCATGACATTAAAGGACATTTGTATAATAATACAAATAATAATAATAATACATTTTATTTGTGGGCGTCTTTCAGACCACTCAAAGACACCTTACAGAAGACAGTAAAAAAACCAGCAGCTCTGTATCAGACAGCATAAAATCAAAACAAAGCAGGTAGACAAAAAAAGTTAACACAACAGATAAATATAAAATCATCATCTGCACAAAACTCAGTGAAGCGTGGATTCAGAAACTGGAATTGTTCAAACAGATTGTTGTGAGCCAAGTGAGCGTGTACCTGAGATGCGACTGTTCTTTCAAGTGTTTTAGAAAGAAATGGTGAATTTGAGATTGGGCAAAAATGATTCAAATTGTTGGGGTCTGCACCAGGTTTCTTGAGTGTTGGAGTTATTGGAGCTGTTTTGAGGGATGAGGGAACAAGACCAGAGGTAAGGAAGGAATGTATGATATCAGTTATTAAAGAGGACAGAGGAGGTAGACAGGCTTTTACTAAATGAGTAGGGAGGGGATCTGACTGACAGGTTTTGGATTTGTGAGTAAGACCAGATATTTCAGCAACAGCTGGGAGTTTAAAACTAGATAGAGAAGAAGAGAGGGGAACATAGAAGGGTGATAAGATGAACTGTATGCAGTATTGTTTGATGAGGTCAATTGCTGATGAATATTTTCAATTTTGGCATTAAAAGAGGTCATGAAGGCATTACATTGAGCAACTGAATACAGGTGAGGTGCGAGAGTGTCTGGTGGCCATCAAACATTGTTTACTGTGGAAAACAGGGCTCTAGTGTTCCCTTCACCTGATCTAATCAAATTTGCATAATAAGACGATTTAGCAGTGGACTGAGCCTCCTTATAATGAAGTATGTGGTCATTACACATGTCTTTATGAAGAACAAGGCCAGTTTTCGTGTAAAGGCGTTCCAGGCGACGGCCTTTAGCTTTAAGCTGGCGTAGTGCAGGTGTAAACCAAGGGGCAGAGTGGGTAAAGGAAACAGACCAGGTTTTTAAAGGAGCAAGATCGTCTAAAAGACTATAACGGCCGCCATTGTAATGAGAGACCAGTTCGTCTGGGGTGGATAAATGATCTTTGCTGGGGAGGTTATCAGTTCCACTAGTGAGAGCAGATAAATCAATATTCTTAATATTACGGAACCAGATGGAGCGTGACACATTTGTTTTGGATACTGTTAAATTAACATGGCAAGACACTAACCTGTGGTCGGAAATGTGCAAATCAGATGCACTGCAGTTAAGAGGAGTTACACCGGAGCAGCAGATCACATCAAGTATGTGTCCTGCGTAGGAAAATCAATATATTGCTGTAATCCAAAACTGTCCAGGCATGATGTAAAACCCCTTGTGAGAGTACTGTGGACATTGTCCATGTGTATATTCAAATCACCCAGCAGCATTATTACATGGCGGATAAAGAACACCAGAACGTTAGAAAAACAGGAAGTGCGTTTAAGAAATCGTTGTTGGGCTTGGGTGGTGGATAAACAGTGGCTAGTCTGGCAGGATTTGGCCCATTGATTTGTAGGCCAGTGGACTCGAATGAAACACGCACAGGCGCAGTTGTGGAAGACTCTGTCCACGTTTCACTGTAAAGTATCGCGACACCACCCCCCCGCCGGTGTCACGGGATTTGCAGGTGGACACGAACCCGGGAGGAACAGCTGGATTAACCTGTGAGAAGTCACTGGGTTGTTGCCACGTCTCAGTCAAGCACAGGAAATCAAACTTACGATCATTCAGTAGATCACGAAGTAGGAGTCCCTTGGTGGTTAGCGAGCGGATGTTACATAACTCGATGGGGAGGGTTTTTTGTTTTTTTCCGGGTTTGATGCTAGCCAACCTGGCTAGGTTAGCTAGTGCGCTGGGGTCAACGGTCCGCCGGGACTTTCTCACAGCAAGGGGACCGGAAGACCAGAAGCAACGGGTCGGCGTTACGTCATCGAAGTTGAAGCTCCGGCGGGAGCCACGGTGACTGTACTTCCGGGGAAAATGGCGAACGACGGTAGCCGGGGAGGCGAGGAACCCAGCAGCCAGGTAGAAAACACGCAGGATTGTCAGATAGAAATGAACGAATGAATGAATGAATGAATGAATGAATAATGTAGTTCGGCCGTACATTTGTGTTCATACGCGACAGACAGGAAAAAAGCAAACAAACAAAATAAAAACAAGCAAACGTTTTGAAATTGTCAGCAGAATGAGCTACTGATCATTTGGCTAAAGGAACAAGAGAGACAACTACTACTACTACTACTACTACTACTACTTCCGGCTGCTCCCGTTAGGGGGCGCCACAGTGGATCATCCGTTTCCATCTCTTCCTGTCCTCTGCATCTTCCTCTTTCACACCAGCCACCTGCATGTCCTCCCTCACCACCTCCATAAACCTCCTCTTTGGCCTTCCTCTTCTCCTCTTCCCTGGTAGCTCCATATTCAGCATCCTTCTCCCAGTATACCCAGCATCTCTCCTCCACACATGTCCACACCATCTCCATCTTGTCTCTCTTGCTTTGTCTCCAAACTGTCCAACCTCTTCTTCATCACTCCCAGTGAAAATCTTATCATCTTCATCTCTGCCACCTCCAGCTCCACCTCCTGTCTTTTCATCAGTGCCACTGTCTCCAAACCATACAACATAGCTGGTCTCACTACCATCTTGTAAACCTTCCCTTTAACTCTTGCTGGTACCCTTCTGTCACACATCACTCCTGACACTCTTCTCCACCCACTCCACCCTGCCTGCACTCTCTTCTTCACCTCTCTTCTGCACTCCCCGTTACTTTGGACAGTTGACCCCAAGTATTTAAACTCATACGCCTCCATCACCTCCACTCCTTGCATCCTCACCATTCCACTGTCCTCTCTCTCATTCATGCATAGGTATTCCGTCTTGCTCCTACTGACTTTCATTCCTCTTTTCTCCAGTGCATACCTCCACCTCTCCAGGCTCTCCTCAACCTGCTCCCTTTAGGGAGTTGCTCCTTATCTGATGTGAGGGTGTAGGGACAGGATGTTGTGTTGCTGTAAAGCCCCCTGAGGGAAATTTGTAATTTGTGATAATGGGCTGTACAGATAAAATTGTCTTGTCTAGACTTTCTTTCTTTCTGTTTGGTAATATGCCCTCTTTGTTTCCTCTGTCTTTCCATTCTTCACCCATCTCTTTCTCTTCTCTATGTCTCTGTGTAAGCAAGACGGAGAGAGCGAAGTAGAGACAGGGACAGAGAGACAGAGATGCGATGTTAAACATTTTTCTTCCCTCTTAATTGTTTTGACTTGTGCCATTGGCATCCCAATTAGGTCTCATTGATTTCCCACTGCTAAGTGCATTGATTTCTACATTTCTCATTGATCCTGGCTTCTAAATCCACCCACACGCACAGCATCTCTCTCTGTCTCTCTCGCTCTCTGTCTCTCTCAATTCAATTCAATTCAATATGTGCTTTACTGGCATGACATACGTTTTGTACATATTGCCAAAGCATGTAAAACAACAACACAACACAACAATGATTATAATAACAGCAACAACAACAATGATGAGCTGTTTCTCCCCCTCTCTCTCTCTCTCTCTCTCTCTCTCTCTCTCTCTCTCTCTCTCTCTCTCTCTCTCTCTCTCTCTCTCTCTCAATTCAATTCAATTCAGTTCAATTCAACAGGGCTTTATTGGCATGAGCATATTCAGTTACAAAGTATTGCCAAAGCACAAGGTGGTACAAAACAGTACAGTACACTTTATAACATACAAACTATAATGGAAAAAAAGTTGCTGTATTGTTGAAAATAAACAAACAAACAAACAAACAATTTAACAATACATTTAATAGTGCAAACGTTAATTTAAAGAGAAGAACAAAAAATAGAAAAGGAAGAAACCTGTGTGTCTTCTCCTCTCCCAGTAGGATGGCTAGTGTGTCTTCTCCTCTCCCAGTAGGATGGCTAGTTTGTCTTCTCCTCTCCCAGTAGGATGACTAGTTTGTCTTCTCCTCTCCCAGTCGGATGGCTAGTTTGTCTTCTCCTCTCCCAGTAGCATAGCTAGTTTGTCTTCTTCTCTCCCAGTAGGATGGCTAGTATGTCTTCTCCTCTCCCAGTAGGAGGGCTAGTATGTCTTCTCCTCTCCCAGTAGGATGGCTACTTTCTCTTCTCCTCTCCCAGTAGGATGGCTAGTTTGTCTTCTCCTCTCCCAGTAGGATGGCTAGTGTGTCTTCTCCTCTCCCAGTAGGATGGCTAGTTTGTCTTCTCCTCTCCCAGTAGGATGACTAGTTTGTCTTCTCCTCTCCCAGTCGGATGGCTAGTTTGTCTTCTCCTCTCCCAGTAGCATAGCTAGTTTGTCTTCTTCTCTCCCAGTAGGATGGCTAGTATGTCTTCTCCTCTCCCAGTAGGATGGCTAGTATGTCTTCTCCTCTCCCAGTAGGATGGCTACTTTCTCTTCTCCTCTCCCAGTAGGATGGCTAGTTTGTCTTCTCCTCTCCCAGTAAGATGGCTAGTTTGTCTTCTCCTCTCCCAGTAGGATGGCTAGTTTGTCTTCTCCTCTCCCAGTATGATGGCTAGTTTGTCTTCTCCTCTCCCAGTAGGATGGCTAGTTTGTCTTCTCCTCTCCCAGTAGGATGGCTAGTATGTCTTCTCCTCTCCCAGTAGGATGGCTAGTATGTCTTCTCCTCTCCCAGTAGGATGGCTAGTTTGTCTTCTCCTCTCCCAGTAGGATGGCTAGTTTGTCTTCTCCTCTCCCTGTAGGGTGGTTATTGTGTCTTCTCCTCTCCCAGTAGGAGGGCTAGTATGTCTTCTCCTCTCCCAGTAGGAGGGCTAGTTTGTCTTCTCCTCTCCCAGTAGGATGGCTAGTTTGTCTTCTCCTCTCCCAGTAGGATGGCTACTTTCTCTTCTCCTCTCCCAGTAGGATGGCTAGTTTGTCTTCTCCTCTCCCAGTAGGATGGCTAGTTTGTCTTTTCCTCTCCCAGTAGGATGGCTAGATTGTCTTCTCCTCTCCCAGTAGGATGGCTAGTTTGTCTTCTCCTCTCCCAGTAGGATGGCTAGTTTGTCTTCTCCTCTCCCAGTAGGATGGTTAGTTTGTCTTCTCCTCTCCCAGTAGGAGGGCTAGTTTGTCTTCTCCTCTCCCAGTAGGATGGCTAGTTTCTCTTCTCCTCTCCCAGTAGGATGGCTAGTTTGTCTTCTCCTCTCCCAGTAGGATGGCTAGTTTGTCTTCTCCTCTCCCAGTAGGATGGCTAGTTTTCTTCTCCTCTCCCAGTAGGATGGCTAGTTTGTCTTCTCCTCTCCCAGTAGGATGGCTAGTTTGTCTTCTCCTCTCCCAGTAGGATGGCTAGTTTGTCTTCTCCTCTCCCAGTAGGATGGCTAGTTTGTCTTCTCCTCTCCCAGTAGGATGGCTAGTTTGTCTTCTCCTCTCCCAGTAGGATGGCTAGTTTGTCTTCTCCTCTCCCAGTAGGATGGCTAGATTGTCTCCTCTCCCAGTAGGATGGCTAGTTTGTCTTCTCCTCTCCCAGTAGGATGGCTAGTTTGTCTTCTCCTCTCCCAGTAGGATGGCTAGTTTGTCTTCTCCTCTCCCAGTAGGATGGCTAGATTGTCTCCTCTCCCAGTAGGATGGCTAGTTTGTCTTCTCCTCTCCCAGTAGGATGGCTAGTTTGTCTTCTCCTCTCCCAGTAGGATGGCTAGATTGTCTCCTCTCCCAGTAGGATGGCTAGTTTGTCTTCTCCTCTCCCAGTAGGATGGCTAGTTTGTCTTCTCCTCTCCCAGTAGGATGGCTAGTTTGTCTTCTCCTCTCCCAGTAGGATGGCTAGTTTGTCTTCTCCTCTCCCAGTAGGATGGCTAGTTTGTCTTCTCCTCTCCCAGTAGGATGGCTAGTTTGTCTTTTCCTCTC
>JAJHIY020000464.1:190000-202500 GCA_022114975.2 Lampris megalopsis
AAGAAGGACAGGGTTAGGAACGAGTATATTAGAGGGACAGGTCAGGTTGGACGGTTTGGAGACAAAGCAAGAGAGACAAGATGGAGATGGTTTGGACATGTGTGGAGGAGAGATGCTGGGTATATTGGGAGAAGGATGCTGAATATGGAGCTGCCAGGGAAGAGGAGAAGAGGAAGGCCAAAGAGGAGGTTTATGGAGGTGGTGAGGGAGGACATGCAGTTGGTTGGTGTGACAGAGGAAGATGCAGAAGACAGGGAGAAATGGAAACGGATGATCCACTGTGGCGCCCCCTAACGGGAGCAGCCGAAAGTAGTAGTAGATTTGATTCTATCTGGCATGATGGCTTATATCAGGGATAGGCAACATAGTCCAGAAAGGTCCAGTGTGGGTGCAGGTCTTTGTTCCAACCAAGGAGTTACACACCTGAGTCTACAAATCAAGGTCCTTAGCAAAGACTATTGGTTGATCTATAGAATCAGGTGTGTAACTGCTTGGTTGGAACAAAGACCTGCACCCACACCGGACCTTTCTGGACCATGTTGCCTATCCCTGGCTTATATTATAAAATCATCAAAGTGGCGGAGGGGGTAAAGTGTTTGACATAATCAAATCTATATATTTGGAAAATAAGTGCGGAG
The DNA here is from genome assembly GCA_022114975.2 of Lampris megalopsis. NCBI lineage: Eukaryota > Metazoa > Chordata > Actinopteri > Lampriformes > Lampridae > Lampris > Lampris megalopsis. The sequence goes on from JAJHIY020000464.1 coordinate 190,639, forward strand.
TAAAACTTGGCGACAAACGAACAGAATACTTCACTTAAGGGCGAGGGGTGAGACAGGGCTGCAGTTTGAGTCCAACCCTGTTCAATATCTACATCACTGAGTTAGCAGTGTTACTGGAACAATCTGCAGCTCCTGGCCTCACCCTAAACAACACAGAAGTTAAATTCTAGCTCTATGCAGATGACCTGATGCTGCTGTCACCCACAGAACAGGGTCTACAGCAGCATCTGGATCTGCTAGAGAAATACTGTCAGAACTGGGCCCTGGCAGTAAACTTAAAAACGACAAAAATTATGATCTTCCGGAAGAAGCCCAGGTGTCAGGAAAGTAGACACCTATGTACTCTAGGTAACACCACCCTAGATCACATGTTAAACTATGATGACCTGGGACTGAGGGTCAATGCCTCGAGAAGCTTTGGTCTGGCAGTGAATGCACTTAAAGAGAAAGTCCAGCGAGCTTTCTATGAAATAAAAAGAACATTCTATAAGACAGACGTCCCAATTAAAATCTGGTCCAAAATCTTTGACAGTGTCCTCCTGCCCATTGCAGTATATGGAAGTGAAGTATGGGGTCCACTCAGTCAGCAGACTACACTAGGTGGGACCAACATCCAATAGAAGCCCTGCTTGCAGGATTCTGTCGAAGATTGCTCAACGTACAAAGGAAAACAGCAACAGATGCGTGCAGGGCAGAATCAGGCCGTTTGCCATGGATAATAAATATCAGACCAGATCACTTAACTTCTGGAGGGAGGCACCTTAAACCAAGTCCCCCACCACACACTGCAGTTTACAGCAGTCCAGATCCAGGAGCTAAGATAGAGTCCCCTCAGCCAGCTGGTGGTGAAACTAACTGACCCGTAACCACCGACACAGATGAGTTTCAGACCAGCACTGCTGACCAACCACAGACTAGAGGAAACCACATCATCACACAATGCAACACCTCACATGTGCAACACTGAGACACACAAACCAAATGACAACACAAATGAGGATGTTATGGGGCCTAAACAGAGATGACAAACTGGCTGACTGTCTGTCCACTGTCAGAGACAGTCAGCACAGACACATCCTGACCACGTACAGGCTCACTGACCACAGTCCAGCCACTGAAAAGGACAGACACACAACATCTTGGCTACCAAAAGAGCAAAGACTATGTGGCCACTGTACGGCAGGTGAGGTGGGGACAGAGATGCACTTCCTGCTAAATTGTGAGACATTCCAGAACATAAGAGAGAAACACCAGGAGACATCTGAAAACCAGATTCCAGATGTTCTACTACTGGATGAGAAAGAACAACGGCCACTTATTTTAGGGGAGGGTCAAAGGTCACACCTTGCAGCACAATGTGTCAGAATGCCACAGCCTAAGAGTCAGTGAGTGACCAAAACACTGTCAGTTATTGTCAGTTGCTGTTCAAGTGCTGTTCTAGTATGTTTCTGCCAGATCTCTCTGTTCCTTTTTCTTTTTTTTCTTTTTTGTGGTTTGTTTGTTTATTTGGTTTTTTTGTGTAATTGTTTTGTTTTGGGGTTTTTTTGTACTCTGTTGACCTGTTTTGCTGTCACCTGCTTTGCTTTGGCAACATTTTAACTAATGCACAACAATCACCATACACAGTAAAAACAAAAGGATACACACCTTCCCCTGTTTTTTATTTTTTCAGAAATGAAGAAGCAGCACTTGGTTTTCTACCGTGCACAGCACATCCCCATGTCCCCAAATAGAAATAAATCCTTCCAAGTTTGAACTAAGTTTGAAAAACATGAACTCAGTTTTCAGCCGAGCAGCCACTAGACCCTGAACATGAGCTTGGCGTCTGTGGACCCTGTGCCTTTCATTCTGTCCCGTCTGCTGAGCCACATGCTCATTTCCTCCTGACCTATCAGAACATTAACCAAGGTGACACGTCTGCACTGTGCTGCCGTGTACCTCGGACCAAAGACAAACAGGCTGTCTGCAAGACCCTCTCCTAAACCTCTGAGCCACTGCTGCAGGACAGAGAAAAGAGGGCCCCACCTGGGACATCTGAGCCATCAGTGCTGTAGAGTTTCCCCATCATTACAGAAAGAGCAGTGGCTCCCTGCCCTAGGATCAATGTGTGCCACATGTCTGTTCGTAGCCACAGCCCCACATACCACCCTCCACTGTAGATCCATGTACCACCCTCCACTGTAGATCCATGTACCACCCTCCACTGTAGATCCATGTACCTCCCTCCACTGTAGATCCATGTACCTCCCTCCACTGTAGATCCATGTACCACCCTCCACTGTAGATCCATGTACCACCCTCCACTGTAGATCCATGTACCACCCTCCACTGTAGATCCATGTACCACCCTCCACTGTAGAGCCATGTACCACCCTCCACTGTAGATCCATGTACCACCCTCCACTGTAGATCCATGTACCTCCCTCCACTGTAGATCCATGTACCACCCTCCACTGTAGATCCATGTACCACCCTCCACTGTAGATCCATGTACCTTCCTCCACTGTAGATCCATGTACCACCCTCCACTGTAGATCCATGTACCTTCCTCCACTGTAGATCCATGCACCACCCTCCACTGTAGATCCATGTACCACCCTCCACTGTAGAACCATGTACCACCCTCCACTGTAGATCCATGTACCTCCCTCCACTGTAGAACCATGTACCACCCTCCACTGTAGATCCATATACCACCCTCCACTGTAGATCCATGTACCACCCTCCACTGTAGATCCATGTACCACCCTCCACTGTAGATCCATGTACCACCCTCCACTGTAGAGCCATGTACCACCCTCCACTGTAGATCCATGTACCACCCTCCACTGTAGATCCATGTACCTCCCTCCACTGTAGATCCATGTACCACCCTCCACTGTAGATCCATGTACCACCCTCCACTGTAGAACCATGTACCACCCTCCACTGTAGATCCATGTACCTCCCTCCACTGTAGAACCATGTACCACCCTCCACTGTAGATCCATATACCACCCTCCACTGTAGATCCATGTACCACCCTCCACTGTAGAGCCATGTATCACCCTCCACTGTAGATCCATGTACCACCCTCCACTGTAGATCCATGTACCACCCTCCACTGTAGAACCATGTATCACCCTCCACTGTAGAACCATGTATCACCCTCCACTGTAGAACCATGTACCACCCTCCACTGTAGATCCATGTACCACCCTCCACTGTAGAACCATGTACCACCCTCCACTGTAGAACCATGTACCACCCTCCACTGTAGATCCATGTACCACCCTCCACTGTAGAACCATGTACCACCCTCCACTGTAGAACCATGTACCACCCTCCACTGTAGATCCATGTACCACCCTCCACTGTAGAACCATGTACCACCCTCCACTGTAGAACCATTTACCACCCTCCACTGTAGAACCATGTACCACCCTCCACTGTAGAACCATGTACCACCCTCCACTGTAGATCCATGTACCACCCTCCACTGTAGATCCATGTACCACCCTCCACTGTAGAACCATGTACCACCCTCCACTGTAGAACCATGTACCTCCCTCCACTGTAGATCCGCAGTGCGTTTCTCAATGGGGGGTTTGTACAGGGACCTCCAGCTGCCCCTGGGGGATGAGCCTGGTGCCAACACACTCAACCGCCTCGACTCCTGCATGCCGGCTAGTGATGTTCTGTTGAGAACCTTTACAGCGGCTGCGTACAAGGCCTTCTGTGAGGTACTTAAGAAGTCATGTAGTTCTGGCATTTTGAGAGAGAAGAGAGAGAAGAGGGAGAGGAGAGAAGAAGGAGAGGAGAGAGATGAGAGGAGAGAGGAGAGAGAGGAGAGGAGAGGGAGAGGAGCGAGGAAACAGGAGACAGAGGAGCGAGAGGAGACAGTGGAGCGAGAGAGGAGAGAAGAGAGAAGAGAGAGAAGGGGGAGGCGTGTGGAAAAAATAAATATTCCCAAAGAACAAAAAATGTCAGGATATGGTAAAAGACTTGGAGAGGGCTGAGTTTTTTTTACTGAAATGAAAAAGCCCAGTGTGTGTGTGTGTGTGTGTGTGTGTGTGTGTGTGTGTGTGGTTTCTGTTCAATGTTGTGTTCAATGAGGACCATCACACACAGATAATACCGCATCTCTTCTGTGTTTTTGTGTGCGCTTGCATATATGCGTGTGTAGGTGCACGTGGTTGTGTTAGTATTTGTGTGTTTAATCGGTCCCGTGTTACAGCGAGTAACGCTTCTCATCTCTCTCTCTTTGTGTGTGTGTGTGTGTGTGTGTGTGTGTGTGTGTGGTATTGCGGAGGGGGGTGATATAATTGTAGGTTTGTATTGATTGGCTTCACTTGTTATTGATGAAGGGGAATTTAATTCAACCAACTCGTTTGTCAACATGACACCGCCATTTAACAATGAACTCTCTGTCTCTCTGTTACACACACACACACACACACACACACACACACATACAGTCACAAACGTACACTCGCTTGCTGGTTGTCCATCGTATCGATGATGACCATCTCCTCCTATTTATGAGTCCTTTGGTGGCTGAATAGTCCCATCCTGGATGCACAGTTGCGGTTGCAGACCGGGCATGTAAAAGTGGTGGTGGGGGGGGGGCAGGGGTAGCTTTGCAAGCACGCCTCTTCACTTTGCTACACGGTGTTGTGTGCGCTGGTTTTCCATATACTTCACTCCCTCTGAGACGGGAGAGCACCAGATGCTGCGGCAGGAGGCAAGTTCCTCCAGAGAAGAGGGGTTGATCTGGCATCTTTTCAGTGTGGTCTTCATTTGGTGTTTGAACCGCTTCTTCTGCCCACCAGCAGTGCATTGACCAAGGTGTAGGTGGCCGTAGAGGACTTTACGTGGGAGTCATTGGCTGGGCATGTGAATGAAACACCCAAGCCACCTGAGTTGAGGGTGGTTTAGGGTAGACTCCATGCTGCAGCTGCCTGCCCGCTCCAACACCTCTGTGTGTGGCACTCTGTCTTCCCAAGTAATGCCGAGGATCCTCTGGAGACATCTCACATGGAAGGCCTCCAGGCTTCTGAGATGGTGCTGTAGATGGTCCATGCCTCACATCCCTAGAGTAGTGTGAAGATGCGCACTGCTCTGTAAACAAGCACTTTGGTGTGGAGACTGAGGTTGCTGTTGTGGAAAACCTTTCTCCTTAGACGACCAAAAGATGTTGAGGCTTGTTTGAGGCGGTGCTGGATCTCATCGTCCATTGTGCAGGTGTCAGATAGCATGCTTCCCAGATATTTGAAAGCAGGAACAGTGGCCAGTTGTTGCCCTTCTGCTGTGTAGGTTGTTGGGTGGCTTGGGAGGCCGGCAGTCATCTGACAGCTTGGGTGTTGATAATCAGTCCCATTCTACTGTATGCGGTTATAACTGCCGACAGAGTGTTTTGTAGGGCTTCTGGTGTGTGGGTACCAGGGCACAATCGTCGGGATACTGTAGCTCAATAATGTTCTCAGAGGTCAACTTGGTGGTTGCCTGAAACCTCCTGATGTTGAATAGATTACCATCGAGCCTGAAGTCAATGGTGACTCTAGCCTGCTTCTCCATCCTCCTTCGTAACAGTGTTGTAACAGAGACTAAGAAGATATTGAACAGGACTGGGGCTAGCACACAGCCTTGTCTGACTCCAGTCTGTACAACAAAGGGCTCAGATCTGTGGTTCCCTACTACCACTCGGGCCATCATTCCTGAGTGAAACTGTCCAAGGAAGGTGAGAAACTTTGGTGGACATCCAAATTTCTTCAGGACTTGCCACAGCAGGGCCCGGTTAACAGTATCAAATGCCTTTGAGAGGTCTATGAATGCTATATATAAATCCTTGTGCTGTTCTCGGCATTTCTCCTGGAGTTGGCGTGTGACAAAGATCATGTCAACGGTTCCTCTATCCTTTCGGAAGCCGCATTGTGACTCTGGTATGACCCGTTTGGCTATTGCAAGTGTTAGTCTGTGGCGCATGATCTTGGCTAGAACCTTTCCGATAATGGCCAGTAGTGAAATACCCCTACTGTTGGAGCAGATGGATTTGTCTCCTTTGTTTGTATAAATGGTCACACTGTTGGCGTCTTTCTACTGTTGGGGGGCACACTCGCGACTCCACACCTCAAGGATATAGCGGTACAGTGTCCTCGTACAGAGGTAGCCCCCTTCCTTGAGGATTTCATCTGGAATGTTATCAGGTCCAGGGGTTTTGTTGTTTTTCAGGGTCTTGACTGCATGTAGGATTTCTTTGAAAGATGGTGGGAGGTCTAGGTCTTGCAAGGTAGGCTGTTCAGGGAGCTCTGCCAGTACAGTTGAGTCCACTGGGGTGGGTTGGTTGAGCAGGGTGTTAAAATGCTCGGCTCACTGCTTCACTAACAGGGTCTGGTCCTTGATGAAAGTTGTTCCATCAGCAGACCTAACGGGTGTCAGGGAGCAGTTTCTGGGGCCATAGATGGCCTTAACTGCGTCATCAAAACCATGCATGTCATTCCTGTCTGCATGAGCCTGGATTTCGATGGCTTTCAAAATCCACCACTCATTTTGCAGATTCTGCAGAGTTGCTTGGGCCTCAGAGGGGAGGTCTTGACATTTTTTCTTGAGAGGTTGGGATAGTGGGTTGCTGAGGGCAGCACTGTGTGCCTTATGCATGTTATCCAGGAGGGTGGAGATCGTTCCAACATTGTCATCAAACCAGTTCTGATGTTTCTTGGATTTGAAGCCAATGGATTGGGCTGCATTGTCAAAGAGGGTGGTGCTCAGGGAAGTCCACTTCTCATTCACCCCAGACTCTGAGTTAATCAGCTGTTCAATGTCAACTAACTTGTCGGCTAGAGAACGACGGAAGGTGTTTCGGGTGTCGCTGATGGAGAGTCTGGCGCAGTGGAGTGGTTTCTTTTTTGGCCTAGATTGGTGTCTCAAGGGTCGGACATGCACTCTGACTTTTGTCAAGATCATGCGATGGTCTGTGTTACGTATCTCGAATGAAGACCAGAGGCCAGTGTAGTGAAACCCAAAGGACAGTTAGACACAGAGCACCGAGATAACCCGAAGATGATTTTAATGCAGGAAAATAAATAACACTGCCACAGGGATGATAACAGGGGAATCTCAGGTGGGGGTTGTTGAGACGATGTGCGTGCACCTGGCTACCAAAGTCCGAATCCGTAGAGTGAGGGGTTGTCCGAGGAAGTCAAGTCTGAAGGGAGGGGTCCAGGGAGAGAGATGCGGTGGGAAATCGCTGGAGAGGTCCGGGAAAACGTGAAGGTCGCTGGGGACGAGGAGCGAGGGAGACGCGGGGAGCCGATGGAGTCGTGGAGGGAGGGTCGCAGGGTTCAGTACGTCGAAGCATGGAGAGGCGTTCTGGGAGGCTTCTTGTAGAGGGCTGCTGATTGCCGCAGCTGTGCCTGATAGATGATGGCAAACACCTGGTGCAGCGCAGTGCTCGTCTCCTCAGAGCACGAACCGAGTGCTCGGATGTTTCCGGCATGTTTGAGCTGGGGGAGTGGCTGGAACGTGCCGGGGAGGCAGCTCGGGGCGGTGTAACCACAACAGGACCCCCGTCCTATGGGAGACACCGGGTGACCGTCCGATGGCGTTGGGGTGGTCCCGATAGAACTCCTTCAGGAGTTCGGGGTTGGTCAGGTAGGATTGGGGCACCCAGCTGCGATCCTTGGTCCCGTAACCAACCCAGTCCACCAGGTATTGGTAACCCCAGCCCTGGCGGCGAACGACGTGCAGTCGGTTGACATCTCAGACCAAAACGCCACCGTCGAGCACCCTGGGAGGCGGAGGAGCTTGGACAGGGAGAGACAAGGGGCTGGAGGCTACCGGTTTGAGGTGAGAGACATGAAACACAAGATGGATCTTAAGTGAGGCAGGGAGGAGGAGATGTACCGCAGAGGGGTTGATGATGCAGGCAATGTTGTAGGGACCGACATAGTGAGGGGCCAGCTTCCGGGAGAGTGTCGGGAGGGGGAGGTCCCGGGCCAGTAGCCACACCTTCTGCCCAGGATGATAGGCTGGGGCTGGCACTCTCCGCCAGTTGGTGCCACGCCGGGACCGCTCTGTGGCCCGCAACATAGCGGCCCGGGCAGTCTTCCAGATGCGACGGCACTGGCGGAGATGGGCCCTGGTGGATGGGACTGCCACCTCCAACTCCTGACAGGGAAACAGAGGGGGTTGGTAACTGAGGGAGCACTCAAAGGGGGACAAACCGGTAGCAGAACTCTCCATGGTGTTCAGGGAATACTCCACCCAGGGTAGATGCTTGCTACACGAAGCGGGGTTGCTGGTGGTGACGTAACACAAGGCCTCCTTCAGGGCTTGGTTGGGCCGCTCCGCCTGCACATTGGTCTGGGAATGGTATCCAGAGGAGAGACTGACCGTGGCCCCAATCCCATTACAGAAGCCCTGCCACACCTTAGAAGTGAACTGGGGACCACGGTCGGAGACTATGTCCTGAGGGATCCCATGGAGACGGATAACATGGGAGATGAGGAGGTCTGCTGTCTCAGCCGCAGAGGGGAGCTTGGGAAGGGCGACAAAATGGACAGCCTTAGAGAACCGGTCAGCAATGGTCAAGATAGTATCATTACCTTGGGACACTGGGAGGCCAGTTATGAAGTCCAAGGCAATGTGTGACCAAGGTCGACCGGGGACAGGGAAGGGGCACAGGAAACCCGCCGGCGGGCGATGAGTGCCTTACTCCGAGCACAGGTGGGGCAGGCGGCCACGAACTCCTTTGTGTCTGCCTCCATAGTGGGCCACCAGAAGCGCCTGAGGATGAAAGCCACCGTCCAGTGGATGCCAGGGTGACAGGTGAACCGGCTGGAGTGCCCCCACTCCAGCACCTGGGACCAGACGGTGGACGGCACAAATAGGCGATTCTGGGGTCCGTTGCCTGGGTTGGGCTGGGCACACTGAGCTCTTCTCACCACCGATTCGATAGCCGAGGTGACGGCACCCACCACCCGGGTTGGGGGAAGGATGGTGTCAGGGGTGTCCGGTGTCAGGGGACCCCTCTGGAAACAGGCAGGAGAGGGCATCTGCCCTGACGTTCTTGGAACCGGGCGGTAGGTGAGTGTGAAGTCGAACCGGCTGAAAAAGAGAGCCCAGCGCACCTGCTGGGGTTAAGCCTCTTCGCCGTTCGCATGTAGGTCAGATTCTTGTGGTCTGACCACACAATGAACGGCTGCTTTGCTCCCTCCAACCAGTGTGTCCACTCCTCCAGGGCGGCATGGACCACCAGCAACTCCCTGTTGCCGATGTCATAATTCCTCTCTGCTGGGCTGAAACGCTGGGAGAGGAAGGCGCACGGGTGGATTCTCTCATCTTCCTCCGACCGCTGGGAGAGGACAGCTCCGATGCCCGTGTCCGATGCATCCACCTCCATGATGAACTGCTTAGACAGGTCAGGGTGAGTGAGCACCGGAGTTGTCGTAAACAGTCCCTTCAAGGCCGAGAAAGCGGCCTCTGCCTCCAGGGTCCAAGAAAAGAGGCAGATGGTGGAGGTCAGTGCAGTGAGGGGGGCGGCCACTCAGCTGGACTCCCTGATGAAGCGCCGATAAAAATTGGCGAACCCGAGGAAGCACCGGAGTTGCGCCCTGTTGGTAGGCCACGTCTACTCCTCCACCGCTCGGATCTTCCTGGGGTCGGTGCGGATGTGCCCCTTCTCCACAATGTAGCCGAGAAAATCCACGGAGGCAGAGTGGAACACGCACTTCTCGGCCTTCACGAACAGCCTGTTCTCCAGCAGCCATTGGAGGACCAGGCGGACGTGCTGGTGGTGTTCCTCCTCTGTCCTGGAGAATACGAGGATGTCGTCCAGGTATACCACCACAAACGTGTTTAGCATGTCTCGCAACACGTCGTTGACCAGCGTTTGTAAGACGGCCGGGGCATTGGTGAGACCAAAGGGCATGACGAGGTACTTGAAATGCCCTAGGTGCATGTTGAAGGCCGTTTCCATTCGTCACCCTCCCGAATATACACCAAATGGTGCGCACTGCGTAGTTCTAACTTAGTGAACACCGTGGTGTGAGTGAGTGGCTCGAAAGTGGAACTCATAAGGAGAAGTGGATACTTATTTTTAACAGTGATGTCATTTAATTGACGGTAATCTATACAGGGCCTCAGGCTGCCATCCTTCTTTGCCACAAAAAAGAAGTCCGCTGCAACCGGGGATGACGAGGGCCTTATGATTCCTGAGGCCAGGGACTCTGTGATATAACTGCGCATAGACTGCTTCTCCGGGACCGAGAGGTTAAACAACCGACCGGTGGGAAGGGCAGCCCCGGGAAGAAGGTCTATGGTGCAATCATAGGGACGGTGAGGCGGAAGTGAAAGTGCACTGACTTTGCTAAACACGGGAGCTAAATCGTGATAGACAGCGGGTACACCAGTGAGATCCGGGGGAGACAGCACGGCACTGGGGCCACTGGACGGAGAGAGAGTGGAGCGAAGGCAGGTGGCATGACACGCAATGCTCCAACCCAATATCCGCCCAGTGGACCATGAAATGTGGGGATCGTGCCTCTCCAACCATGGTCTACCTAACACTAGGGGCGCTGCAGGGGCGTGCAAGACCAAAAAACGCGCAGTCTCTACGTGATTACCTGAAAGAGTGAGCGTGAGAGGAGCTGTGCTGTGCGTAATCCTACCGAGTGAACAACCGTCTAAGACTGTGAGGGGAGTGTCAAGGGGGACGAGTGGAATGCCGGCTTGCCGGCCCAGGGAGATGTCAATCAAACACTCGTCTGTCCCCGAATCTAGCAGTGTGCTGATAGAAAGTGATTCTCTACTCCAGGTGAGAGTGACAGGAAACAACCGGTTGTGCTCCTTTTTGGACTGGGACAGGGGGGTCAAGTTCGTTTGGGCACCCCCCACTAGTGAGTCTGGTGTTTGTGGACGAGTCGGGCAGGCTCGGATGTAATGGCCCGACTTCCCACAGTAGAGGCAGAGTCGGTCATGCATCCTCTGTTCGCGCTCCTCCAGTGGAAGCCGTGACCGAACCAACTGCATAGGCTCCTCCTCCGATCTGGGTGCAGATGATGCCGAGGGTGGCATGGGGTACTGAGACGGCGGAGAGTGGCTGTGGGACACTGGAACAGGGGACCCGCTGGTAGTTCGGGCGGGGGGTAGGTCTATGGGAGACTCCGGCGCATTGAGTGCGCTCCAGGCGCCGCTTCTGCAACCGTTCGTCCATCTGGAGAGCGAGATTGACGAGCTCGTTGAAGGAAGAGGGCTGGTCTCTAACAATGAGATCCTTGATGGAATCGCTGAGCCCCCTCCTGTACGCACTCTTAAGCGCTGTGTCGTCCCACCCACTGTTAGCCACCAGTATCCTAACCTCCTGGGTGTAGTCTGCCACTAACCTAGCTCCCTGGCCGAACACTAAACGAAATTCGCGGCGGAAGGCATCATAGTTGGTGGAGAACGGTTCGTGATGGCCAACCGTCGCCATTGCCCAACTGAGGGCTCTGCCAGTCAACAGGGATATCACCAGGGCTACCTTAGCCTCCCCTGTCCTACACCTGGCTGGCTGGTGTTTGAACAGGAGCTCACACTGACTGAGAAAACCTCTGCACTGCTTGAACTCCCCACCGAAGGTTTAGGACAGGGGAGGTTAGGCTCAACACAGGGATCATGATACGGTTGACTGGAGGGAGGCTCGGAGGGACTGGGAGCTGGAGCTGGGCTGGGGTCAGAGACTGGGGTCAGAGCAGGATGATCGCTGATCTTGGACACTGCCACTGTCAGAGCAGCAATCTGCGCGGAGAGTGAAGCAAGGGCGCTCGCCGAGGTACGCGAGTTAGCCTGGAGTCCCTTGATTTCTCTAGTGATCTGGGAAGAGGCAGTGCTAAACTCAGAATGGAG
>JAJHIY020000464.1:207500-225115 GCA_022114975.2 Lampris megalopsis
ACAGAACACATTGTACAGAAAATATTCTACAGAATATATTCTACAGATCATATTCTACAGAACATATTCTACAGAACATATTCTGCAGAACACACCATATTCTACAGAACACATTCTCAGGAACACACCATATTCTACAGAACATATTCTACAGAACACACCATATTCTGCAGAACATATTCTACAGAACACATTATACAGAACATATTCTACAGAACACACCACATTGGACAGAACATATTCTACAGAACATATTCTGCATAACACACCACATTGGACAGAACATATTCTAAAGAACACACCACATTGTACAGAAAATATTCCACTGAACATATTCTACAGATCATATTCTACAGAACATATTCTACAGAACACACCACATTGTACAGAAAATATTCCACAGAACATATTCTACAGAACATATTCTCCAGAACACATTCTACAGAACACATTCTCAGGAACACACCATATTCTGCAGAACATATTCTAAAGAACACATTATACAGAACATATTCTACAGAACATATTCTACAGATCATATTCTACAGAACATATTCTACAGAACATATTCTGCAGAACACATTCTCAGGAACACACCATATTCTACAGAACATATTCTACAGAACACACCATATTCTGCACAACATATTCTGCAGAACACATTATACAGAACATATTCTACAGAACATATTCTACAGAACACACCATATTCTGCACAACATATTCTGCAGAACACATTATACAGAACATATTCTACAGAACATATTCTACAGAACACACCATATTCTGCACAACATATTCTGCAGAACACATTATACAGAACATATTCTACAGAACACACCATATTCTACACAACATATTCTGCAGAACACATTATACAGAACATATTCTACAGAACATATTCTACAGAACACACCATATTCTGCACAACATATTCTGCAGAACACATTATACAGAACATATTCTACAGAACACACCATATTCTACACAACATATTATACAGAACACATTCTACAGATCATATTCTACAGAACACACTCTACAGAACACAATCTACAGAACACATTCTCCATAACACATTCTGCATAACACATTCTGCATAACAAATTCTACAGAACATATTCTGCAGAACACACCATATTCTACAGAACACACCATATTCTACATAACACATTCTCCAGAACATATTCTACAGAACACATTCTACAGAACATATTCTACAGAACATGTTCTGCAGAACACACTACATTGTACAGAACATATTCTACAGAACACACCACATTGTACAGAACATATTCTGTAGAACACACCATATTCTACAGAACACACCATATTCTACAGAACATATTCTACAGAACATATTCTACAGAACACACCACATTGTACAAAGAACATTGTACAGAACATATTCTCCAGAACACACCATATTCTACATCACATATTCTACATCACATATTCTACATAACACATTCTCCAGAACATATTCTACAGAACATATTCTACAGAACATATTCTGCAGAACACATTCTCAGGAACACACCATATTCTACAGAACATATTCTACAGAACACACCATATTCTGCACAACATATTCTGCAGAACACATTATACAGAACATATTCTACAGAACATATTCTACAGAACACACCATATTCTGCACAACATATTCTGCAGAACACATTATACAGAACATATTCTACAGAACACACCATATTCTACACAACATATTATACAGAACACATTCTACAGATCATATTCTACAGAACACACTCTACAGAACACAATCTACAGAACACATTCTCCATAACACATTCTGCATAACACATTCTGCATAACAAATTCTACAGAACATATTCTGCAGAACACACCATATTCTACAGAACACACCATATTCTACATAACACATTCTCCAGAACATATTCTACAGAACACATTCTACAGAACATATTCTACAGAACATGTTCTGCAGAACACACTACATTGTACAGAACATATTCTACAGAACACACCACATTGTACAGAACATATTCTGCAGAACACACCATATTCTACAGAACACACCATATTCTACAGAACATATTCTACAGAACATATTCTACAGAACACACCACATTGTACAAAGAACATTGTACAGAACATATTCTCCAGAACACACCATATTCTACATCACATATTCTACATCACATATTCTACAGAACACACCATATTCTACAGAACATATGCTACAGAACACAAAATATTCTACATAACATATTCTACAGATCATATTCTGCAGAACACACCATATTCTACCGAACATATTCTACAGAACAAATTCTACAGAACATATTCTGCAGAACACACCATATTCTACAGAACATATTCTACAGATCATATTCTACAGAACATATTCTACATGATATATTCTGCAGAACATATTCTACAGAACACACCACATTGTATAGAACACATTGTACAGAACATATTCTACAGAACACACCACATTCTACAGAACACATTCTCCAGAACATATTCTGCAGAACACACCATATTCTACAGAACACACCATATTCTACATAACATATTCTACATAACATATTCTACAGAACACACCACATTGTACAGAACACATTGTACAGAACATATTCTACAGAACATATGCTACAGAACACAAAATATTCTACAGAACATATTCTACAGAACACATTCTCCAGAACACACCATATTCTACAGAATACACCATATTCTACATAACATATTCTACAGAACATTTTCTAAAGAACACACCACATTGTACAGAACACATTGTACAGAACATATTCTACAGAACATATTCTACAGAACGCAAAATATTCTGCAGATCATATTCTGCAGAACACACCATATTCTACAGAACATATTCTACAGAACATATTCTAAAGAACACAAAATATTCTACAGAACATATTCTGCAGAACATATTCTAAAGAACACACCATATTCTACAGAACATATTCTACAGAACATATTCTAAAGGACACACCATATTCTACAGAACATATTCTACAGAACATACGCTACAGAACATAAAATATTCTACAGAACATATTCTAAAAAACACAACACATATTCTACAGAACATATTCTACAGAACATATGCTACAGAACACAAAATATTCTACAGAACAAATTCTACAGTACATATTCTGCAGAACACACCATATTCTACAGAACATATTCTACAAAACATATTCTGCAGAACATATTTTGCAGAACACATTCTCCAGAACACATTCTCCAGAACACACCATATTCTACAGAACATATTCTACAAAACATATTCTGCAGAACATATTCTGCAGAACACATTCTCCAGAACACACCATATTCTACAGAACACACCATATTCTACAGAACACATTCTACACAACATATTATACAGAACACATTCTACAGATCATATTCTACAGAACACATTCTACAGAACATACCATATTCTACAGAACACACCATATTCTACAGAACACATTCTACACAACATATTATACAGAACACATTCTACAGATCATATTCTACAGAACACACTCTACAGAACACAATCTACAGAACACATTCTCCATAACACATTCTGCATAACACATTCTGCATAACAAATTCTACAGAACATATTCTGCAGAACACACCATATTTTACAGAACACACCATATTCCACATAACATATTCTACAGAACATATTCTACAGAACACACCACATTGTACAGTACATATTCTACAGAACATATGCTACAGAACACAAAATATTCTACAGAACATATTCTACAGATCATATTCTACAGAACATATTCTATAGAACACATTCTCCAGAACACACCATATTCTACAGAATACTCCATATTCTACAGAACATATTCTACAGATCATATTCTACAGAACATATTCTACAGAACACATTCTCCAGAACACACCATATTCTACAGAATACACCATATTCTACATAACATATTCTACAGATCATATTCTACAGAACATATTCTAGAGAACATATTCTACAGAACGCAAAATATTCTGCAGATCATATTCTGCAGAACACACCATATTCTACAGAACATATACTACAGATCATATTCTACAGAACATATTCTACAGAACATATTCTAAAGAACACACCACATTGTACAGAACACAATGTACAGAACATATTCCACAGAACACATTCTACAGAACACAAAATATTCTACAAAACACATTCTGCAGAACATATTCTACAGAACATATTCTAAAGAACACACCATATTCTACAGAACATATTCTACAGAACATATGCTACAGAACACAAAATATTCTACAGAACAAATTCTACAGAACATATTCTGCAGAACACACCATATTCTACAAAACACATTCTGCAGAACATATTCTACAGAACATATTCTAAAGAACACACCATATTCTACAGAACATATTCTACAGAACATATGCTACAGAACACAAAATATTCTACAGAACAAATTCTACAGTACATATTCTGCAGAACACACCATATTCTACAGAACATATTCTACAAAACATATTCTGCAGAACATATTCTGCAGAACACATTCTCCAGAACACATTCTCCAGAACACACCATATTCTACAGAACATATTCTACGAAACATATTCTGCAGAACATATTCTGCAGAACATATTCTCCAGAACACATTCTCCAGAACACACCATATTCTACAGAACACACCATATTCTACAGAACACATTCTACACAACATATTATACAGAACACATTCTACAGATCATATTCTACAGAACACATTCTACAGAACACACCATATTCTACAGAACACATTCTCCATAACACATTCTGCATAACACATTCTGCATAACAAATTCTACAGAACATATTCCGCAGAACACACCATATTCTACAGAACACACCATATTCTACATAACATATTCTACAGAACATATTCTACAGAACACACCACATTGTACAGAACACATTGTACAGAACATATTCTACAGAACATATGCTACAGAACAAACATTTTCTACAGAACATATTCTACAGATCATATTCTACAGAACATATTCTATAGAACACATTCTCCAGAACACACCATATTCTACAGAATACTCCATATTCTACAGAACATATTCTACAGATCATATTCTACAGAACATATTCTACAGAACACATTCTCCAGAACACACCATATTCTACAGAATACACCATATTCTACATAACATATTCTACAGATCATATTCTACAGAACATATTCTACAGAACATATTCTACAGAACACATTCTCCAGAACACATTCTCCAGAACACACCATATTCTACAGAACATATTCTACGAAACATATTCTGCAGAACATATTCTGCAGAACATATTCTCCAGAACACATTCTCCAGAACACACCATATTCTACAGAACACACCATATTCTACAGAACACATTCTACACAACATATTATACAGAACACATTCTACAGATCATATTCTACAGAACACATTCTACAGAACACACCATATTCTACAGAACACATTCTCCATAACACATTCTGCATAACACATTCTGCATAACAAATTCTACAGAACATATTCCGCAGAACACACCATATTCTACAGAACACACCATATTCTACATAACATATTCTACAGAACATATTCTACAGAACACACCACATTGTACAGAACACATTGTACAGAACATATTCTACAGAACATATGCTACAGAACAAACATTTTCTACAGAACATATTCTACAGATCATATTCTACAGAACATATTCTATAGAACACATTCTCCAGAACACACCATATTCTACAGAATACTCCATATTCTACAGAACATATTCTACAGATCATATTCTACAGAACATATTCTACAGAACACATTCTCCAGAACACACCATATTCTACAGAATACACCATATTCTACATAACATATTCTACAGATCATATTCTACAGAACATATTCTACAGAACACACCATATTCTGCAGAACATATTCTACAGAACACATTATACAGAACATATTCTACAGAACATGTTCTGCAGAACACACCACATTGTACAGAACATATTCTAAAGAACACACCACATTGTACAGAACACATTGTACAGAAAATATTCTACAGAACATATTCTACAGATCATATTCTACAGAACATATTCTACAGAACATATTCTGCAGAACACATTCTCAGGAACACACCATATTCTACAGAACATATTCTACAGAACACACCATATTCTGCACAACATATTCTGCAGAACACATTATACAGAACATATTCTACAGAACATATTCTACAGAACACACCATATTCTGCACAACATATTCTGCAGAACATATTCTACAGAACATATTCTACAGAACACACCATATTCTGCAGAACATATTCTACAGAACACATTATACAGAACATATTCTACAGAACATATTCTGCAGAACACACCACATTGGACAGAACATATTCTACAGAACATATTCTGCATAACACACCACATTGGACAGAACATATTCTAAAGAACACACCACATTGTACAGAAAATATTCCACTGAACATATTCTACAGATCATATTCTACAGAACACATTCTACAGAATATATTCTGCAGAACACACCATATTCTACAGAACATATTCTACAGAACATATTCTGCATAACACACCACATTGGACAGAACATATTCTAAAGAACACACCACATTGTACAGAACACATTGTACAGAAAATATTCTACAGAATATATTCTACAGATCATATTCTACAGAACATATTCTACAGAACATATTCTGCAGAACACACCATATTCTACAGAACACATTCTCAGGAACACACCATATTCTACAGAACATATTCTACAGAACACACCATATTCTGCAGAACATATTCTACAGAACACATTATACAGAACATATTCTACAGAACACACCACATTGGACAGAACATATTCTACAGAACATATTCTGCATAACACACCACATTGGACAGAACATATTCTAAAGAACACACCACATTGTACAGAAAATATTCCACTGAACATATTCTACAGATCATATTCTACAGAACATATTCTACAGAACACACCACATTGTACAGAAAATATTCCACAGAACATATTCTACAGAACATATTCTCCAGAACACATTCTACAGAACACATTCTCAGGAACACACCATATTCTGCAGAACATATTCTAAAGAACACATTATACAGAACATATTCTACAGAACATATTCTACAGATCATATTCTACAGAACATATTCTACAGAACATATTCTGCAGAACACATTCTCAGGAACACACCATATTCTACAGAACATATTCTACAGAACACACCATATTCTGCACAACATATTCTGCAGAACACATTATACAGAACATATTCTACAGAACATATTCTACAGAACACACCATATTCTGCACAACATATTCTGCAGAACACATTATACAGAACATATTCTACAGAACATATTCTACAGAACACACCATATTCTGCACAACATATTCTGCAGAACACATTATACAGAACATATTCTACAGAACACACCATATTCTACACAACATATTCTGCAGAACACATTATACAGAACATATTCTACAGAACATATTCTACAGAACACACCATATTCTGCACAACATATTCTGCAGAACACATTATACAGAACATATTCTACAGAACACACCATATTCTACACAACATATTATACAGAACACATTCTACAGATCATATTCTACAGAACACACTCTACAGAACACAATCTACAGAACACATTCTCCATAACACATTCTGCATAACACATTCTGCATAACAAATTCTACAGAACATATTCTGCAGAACACACCATATTCTACAGAACACACCATATTCTACATAACACATTCTCCAGAACATATTCTACAGAACACATTCTACAGAACATATTCTACAGAACATGTTCTGCAGAACACACTACATTGTACAGAACATATTCTACAGAACACACCACATTGTACAGAACATATTCTGTAGAACACACCATATTCTACAGAACACACCATATTCTACAGAACATATTCTACAGAACATATTCTACAGAACACACCACATTGTACAAAGAACATTGTACAGAACATATTCTCCAGAACACACCATATTCTACATCACATATTCTACATCACATATTCTACATAACACATTCTCCAGAACATATTCTACAGAACATATTCTACAGAACATATTCTGCAGAACACATTCTCAGGAACACACCATATTCTACAGAACATATTCTACAGAACACACCATATTCTGCACAACATATTCTGCAGAACACATTATACAGAACATATTCTACAGAACATATTCTACAGAACACACCATATTCTGCACAACATATTCTGCAGAACACATTATACAGAACATATTCTACAGAACACACCATATTCTACACAACATATTATACAGAACACATTCTACAGATCATATTCTACAGAACACACTCTACAGAACACAATCTACAGAACACATTCTCCATAACACATTCTGCATAACACATTCTGCATAACAAATTCTACAGAACATATTCTGCAGAACACACCATATTCTACAGAACACACCATATTCTACATAACACATTCTCCAGAACATATTCTACAGAACACATTCTACAGAACATATTCTACAGAACATGTTCTGCAGAACACACTACATTGTACAGAACATATTCTACAGAACACACCACATTGTACAGAACATATTCTGCAGAACACACCATATTCTACAGAACACACCATATTCTACAGAACATATTCTACAGAACATATTCTACAGAACACACCACATTGTACAAAGAACATTGTACAGAACATATTCTCCAGAACACACCATATTCTACATCACATATTCTACATCACATATTCTACAGAACACACCATATTCTACAGAACATATGCTACAGAACACAAAATATTCTACATAACATATTCTACAGATCATATTCTGCAGAACACACCATATTCTACCGAACATATTCTACAGAACAAATTCTACAGAACATATTCTGCAGAACACACCATATTCTACAGAACATATTCTACAGATCATATTCTACAGAACATATTCTACATGATATATTCTGCAGAACATATTCTACAGAACACACCACATTGTATAGAACACATTGTACAGAACATATTCTACAGAACACACCACATTCTACAGAACACATTCTCCAGAACATATTCTGCAGAACACACCATATTCTACAGAACACACCATATTCTACATAACATATTCTACATAACATATTCTACAGAACACACCACATTGTACAGAACACATTGTACAGAACATATTCTACAGAACATATGCTACAGAACACAAAATATTCTACAGAACATATTCTACAGAACACATTCTCCAGAACACACCATATTCTACAGAATACACCATATTCTACATAACATATTCTACAGAACATTTTCTAAAGAACACACCACATTGTACAGAACACATTGTACAGAACATATTCTACAGAACATATTCTACAGAACGCAAAATATTCTGCAGATCATATTCTGCAGAACACACCATATTCTACAGAACATATTCTACAGAACATATTCTAAAGAACACAAAATATTCTACAGAACATATTCTGCAGAACATATTCTAAAGAACACACCATATTCTACAGAACATATTCTACAGAACATATTCTAAAGGACACACCATATTCTACAGAACATATTCTACAGAACATACGCTACAGAACATAAAATATTCTACAGAACATATTCTAAAAAACACAACACATATTCTACAGAACATATTCTACAGAACATATGCTACAGAACACAAAATATTCTACAGAACAAATTCTACAGTACATATTCTGCAGAACACACCATATTCTACAGAACATATTCTACAAAACATATTCTGCAGAACATATTTTGCAGAACACATTCTCCAGAACACATTCTCCAGAACACACCATATTCTACAGAACATATTCTACAAAACATATTCTGCAGAACATATTCTGCAGAACACATTCTCCAGAACACACCATATTCTACAGAACACACCATATTCTACAGAACACATTCTACACAACATATTATACAGAACACATTCTACAGATCATATTCTACAGAACACATTCTACAGAACATACCATATTCTACAGAACACACCATATTCTACAGAACACATTCTACACAACATATTATACAGAACACATTCTACAGATCATATTCTACAGAACACACTCTACAGAACACAATCTACAGAACACATTCTCCATAACACATTCTGCATAACACATTCTGCATAACAAATTCTACAGAACATATTCTGCAGAACACACCATATTTTACAGAACACACCATATTCCACATAACATATTCTACAGAACATATTCTACAGAACACACCACATTGTACAGTACATATTCTACAGAACATATGCTACAGAACACAAAATATTCTACAGAACATATTCTACAGATCATATTCTACAGAACATATTCTATAGAACACATTCTCCAGAACACACCATATTCTACAGAATACTCCATATTCTACAGAACATATTCTACAGATCATATTCTACAGAACATATTCTACAGAACACATTCTCCAGAACACACCATATTCTACAGAATACACCATATTCTACATAACATATTCTACAGATCATATTCTACAGAACATATTCTAGAGAACATATTCTACAGAACGCAAAATATTCTGCAGATCATATTCTGCAGAACACACCATATTCTACAGAACATATACTACAGATCATATTCTACAGAACATATTCTACAGAACATATTCTAAAGAACACACCACATTGTACAGAACACAATGTACAGAACATATTCCACAGAACACATTCTACAGAACACAAAATATTCTACAAAACACATTCTGCAGAACATATTCTACAGAACATATTCTAAAGAACACACCATATTCTACAGAACATATTCTACAGAACATATGCTACAGAACACAAAATATTCTACAGAACAAATTCTACAGAACATATTCTGCAGAACACACCATATTCTACAAAACACATTCTGCAGAACATATTCTACAGAACATATTCTAAAGAACACACCATATTCTACAGAACATATTCTACAGAACATATGCTACAGAACACAAAATATTCTACAGAACAAATTCTACAGTACATATTCTGCAGAACACACCATATTCTACAGAACATATTCTACAAAACATATTCTGCAGAACATATTCTGCAGAACACATTCTCCAGAACACATTCTCCAGAACACACCATATTCTACAGAACATATTCTACGAAACATATTCTGCAGAACATATTCTGCAGAACATATTCTCCAGAACACATTCTCCAGAACACACCATATTCTACAGAACACACCATATTCTACAGAACACATTCTACACAACATATTATACAGAACACATTCTACAGATCATATTCTACAGAACACATTCTACAGAACACACCATATTCTACAGAACACATTCTCCATAACACATTCTGCATAACACATTCTGCATAACAAATTCTACAGAACATATTCCGCAGAACACACCATATTCTACAGAACACACCATATTCTACATAACATATTCTACAGAACATATTCTACAGAACACACCACATTGTACAGAACACATTGTACAGAACATATTCTACAGAACATATGCTACAGAACAAACATTTTCTACAGAACATATTCTACAGATCATATTCTACAGAACATATTCTATAGAACACATTCTCCAGAACACACCATATTCTACAGAATACTCCATATTCTACAGAACATATTCTACAGATCATATTCTACAGAACATATTCTACAGAACACATTCTCCAGAACACACCATATTCTACAGAATACACCATATTCTACATAACATATTCTACAGATCATATTCTACAGAACATATTCTACAGAACATATTCTACAGAACGCAAAATATTCTGCAGATCATATTCTGCAGAACACACCATATTCTACAGAACATATACTACAGATCATATTCTACAGAACATATTCTACAGAACATATTCTAAAGAACACACCACATTGTAAAGAACACAATGTACAGAACATATTCCACAGAACACATTCTACAGAACACAAAATATTCTACAGAACACATTCTGCAGAACATATTCTACAGAACATATTCTAAAGAACACACCATATTCTACAGAACATATTCTACAGAACATATGCTACAGAACACAAAATATTCTACAGAACAAATTCTACAGAACATATTCTGCCGAACACACCATATTCTCCAGAACACATTCTCCAGAACATATTCTACGTAACACATTCTACAGAACACATTCTGCGGAAAACACTTTCTGCGGAACATATTCTAAAGAACACATTCCACAGAACATATTCCTACAGAACGCAATCTACAGAACACATTCTATAGAACATATTCGACATAACACATTCTACTGAACATATTCTGCAGAACACATTTTACAGAACACAATCTACACAACACATTCTGCAGAACACATTCTGCAGAACATATTCTGCAGAACACATTCTACAGAACACAATCTACAGAACATATTCTGCAGAACATATTCTGCAGAACACATTCTACAGAACACAATCTACAGAACACATTCTACAGAACATGTTCTGCAGAACATATTCTGCAGAACACAATCTACAGAACACAATCTACAGAACACATTCTACAGAACACATTCTGCAGAATAAATTCTGCAGAACATATTCTACAGAACACAATCTACAGAACAGATTCTACAGAACACATTCTACAGAACATATTCTGCATAACACATTCTACAGAACTTATTCTGCAGAACACAATCTACAGAACACAATCTACAGAACACAATCTACAGAACACATTCTACAGAAAACATTCTACAGAACATATTCTGCATAACACATTCTACACAACATATTCTGCAGAACACATTCTACAGAACACATTCTACAGAACATATTCTGCAGAACACATTCTGCAGAACACATTCTACAGAACACAATCTACAGAACACATTCTGCAGAACATATTCTGCAGAACATATTCTACAGAACACAATCTACAGAACACATTCTGCATAACACATTCTACAGAACTTATTCTGCAGAACACATTCTACAGAACACAATCTACAGAACACATTTTACAGAACATATTCTGCAGAACATATTCTGCAGAACACATTCTACAGAACACAATCTACAGAACACTTTCTACAGAACATATTCTGCAGAACACATTCTACAGAACACAAATCTACAGAACACATTCTACAGAACACATTCTGCAGAACATATTCTACAGAACACAACCTACAGAACACATTCTACAGAACATATTCTGCATAACACATTCTACAGAACATATTCTGCAGAACACATTCTACAGAACACAATCTACAGAACACGTTCTACAGAACACATTCTATAGAACATATTCTGCATAACACATTCTACACAACATATTCTGCAGAACACATTCTGCAGAACACATTCTACAGAACATATTCTGCAGAACATATTCTACAGAACACAATCTACAGAACATATTCTGCAGAACACATTCTGCAGAACACATTCTACAGAACATATTCTGCAGAACACATTCTACACAACATATTCTGCAGAACACATTCTGCAGAACACATTCTACAGAACATATTCTGCAGAACATATTCTACAGAACACAATCTACAGAACATATTCTGCAGAACACATTCTACAGAACACATTCTACAGAACACAATCTACAGAACACATTCTACAGAACACATTCTGCAGAACATATTCTACAGAACACAATCTACAGAACATATTCTGCAGAACACATTCTGCAGAACACATTGTACAGAACACAATCTACAGAACACATTCTACCTAACACATCCTACAGAACATATTCTGCATAACTCATTCTACAGAACATATTCTGCAGAACACATTCTACAGAATACAATCTACTGAACACATTCTACAGAGCACATTCTACAGAACATATTCTGCATAACACATTCTACACAACATATTCTGCAGAACACATTCTACAGAATACAATCTACTGAACACATTCTACAGAACACATTCTACAGAACATATTCTGCAGAACACATTCTGCAGAACACATTCTACAGAACACAGTCTACAGAACACATTCTGCAGAACACATTCTACAGAACATATTCTGCAGAACACATTCTACACAACATATTCTGCATAACACATTCTACACAACATATTCTGCAGAACACATTCTGCAGAACACATTCTACAGAACATATTCTGCAGAACATATTCTACAGAACACAATCTACAGAACATATTCTGCAGAACACATTCTGCAGAACACATTCTACAGAACATATTCTGCATAACACATTCTACAGAACACATTCTACAGAACATATTCTGCATAACTCACTCTACAGAACATATTCTGCAGAACACATTCTACAGAATACAATCTACTGAACACATTCTACAGAACACATTCTACAGAACATATTCTGCATAACACATTCTACACAACATATTCTGCAGAACACATTCTGCAGAACATATTCTGCAGAACACATTCTACAGAATACAATCTACTGAACACATTCTACAGAACACATTCTACAGAACATATTCTGCATAACACATTCTACACAACATATTCTGCAGAACACATTCTGCAGAACACATTCTACAGAACACAATCTACAGAACACATTCTACAGAAAATATTCTGCAGAACATATTCTGCATAACACATTCTACAGAACACATTCTACAGAACATATTCTGCAGAACATATTCTGCATAACTCACTCTACAGAACATATTCTGCAGAACACATTCTACAGAATACAATCTACTGAACACATTCTACAGAACACATTCTACAGAACATATTCTGCATAACACATTCTACACAACATATTCTGCAGAACACATTCTGCAGAACACATTCTACAGAACACAATCTACAGAACACAATCTACAGAACACATTCTACAGAACATATTCTGCAGAACACATTCTGCAGAACATATTCTGCATAACACATTCTACAGAACATATTCTGCAGAACATATTCTACAGAACACATTCTACAGAACATATTCTGCAGAACACATTCTGCAGAACACATTCTACAGAACACAGTCTACAGAACACATTCTGCAGAACACATTCTACAGAACATATTCTGCAGAACACATTCTACACAACATATTCTGCATAACACATTCTACACAACATATTCTGCAGAACACATTCTGCAGAACACATTCTACAGAACACATTCTGCAGAACATATTCTACAGAACACAATCTACAGAACATATTCTGCAGAACACATCCTGCAGAACACATTCTACAGAACACAATCTACAGAACACATTCTACCTAACACATTCTACAGAACATATTCTGCATAACTCACTCTACAGAACATATTCTGCAGAACACATTCTACAGAATACAATCTACTGAACACATTCTACAGAACACATTCTACAGAACATATTCTGCATAACACATTCTACACAACATATTCTGCAGAACACATTCTGCAGAACACATTCTACAGAACACATTCTGCAGAACACATTCTACAGAACACATTCTACAGAACACAATCTACAGAACACATTCTACCTAACACATTCTACAGAACATATTCTGCATAACTCACTCTATAGAACATATTCTGCAGAACACATTCTACAGAATACAATCTACTGAACACATTCTACAGAACACATTCTACAGAACATATTTTGCATAACACATTCTACACAACATATTCTGCAGAACACATTCTGCAGAACACATTCTACAGAACACAATCTACGGAACACAATCTACAGAACACATTCTACAGAACATGTTCTGCAGAACACATTCTGCAGAACATATTCTGCATAACACATTCTACAGAACACATTCTACAGAACATATTCTGCAGAACACATTCTGCAGAACACATTCTACAGAACACAGTCTACAGAACACATTCTGCAGAACACATTCTACAGAACACAATCTACAGAACACATTCTACAGAACATATTCTGCAGAACACATTTTACAG
This sequence comes from Lampris megalopsis, assembly GCA_022114975.2. Taxonomy (NCBI): domain Eukaryota; kingdom Metazoa; phylum Chordata; class Actinopteri; order Lampriformes; family Lampridae; genus Lampris; species Lampris megalopsis. The sequence goes on from JAJHIY020000464.1 coordinate 223,584, forward strand.
AACATATTCTGCATAACACATTCTACACAACATATTCTGCAGAACACATTCTGCAGAACACATTCTACAGAACACAATCTACAGAACACATTCTACAGAACATATTCTGCATAACACATTCTACAGAACACAATCTACAGAACACATTCTACCGAACATATTCTACAGAACACATTCTACAGAACATATTCTGCAGAACACATTCTACAGAACACATTCTACAGAACATATTCTACAGAACACATTCTACAGAACATATTCTGCAGAACACATTCTACAGAACACATTCTACAGAACATATTCTACAGAACACATTCTACACAACATATTCTGCAGAACACATTCTGCAGAACACATTCTACAGAACATATTCTGCAGAACATATTCTACAGAACACAATCTACAGAACATATTCTGCAGAACACATTCTGCAGAACACATTCTACAGAACACAATCTACAGAACACATTCTACCTAACACATTCTACAGAACATATTCTGCAGAACACATTCTACAGAATACAATCTACTGAACACATTCTACAGAACACATTCTACAGAACATATTCTGCATAACACATTCTACACAACATATTCTGCAGAACATATTCTGAAGAACACATTCTACAGAACACAATCTACAGAACACAATCTACAGAACACATTCTACAGAACATATTGTGCAGAACACATTCTGCAGAACATATTCTGCATAACACATTCTACAGAACATATTCTACAGAACACATTCTACAGAACATATTCTGCAGAACACATTCTACAGAACATATTCTGCATAACACATTCTACAGAACACATTCTACAGAACACATTCTACAGAACATATTCTACAGAACATATTCTGCATAACACATTCTGCAGAACACAATCTACAGAACACAATCTACAGAACATATTCTGCAGAACACATTCTACAGAACATATTCTGCAGAACACATTCTACAGAACACATTCTACAGAACATATTCTACAGAACACATTCTACAGAACATATTCTGCAGAACACATTCTACAGAACACAATCTACAGAACACATTCTACAGAACACAATCTACAGAACATATTCTACAGAAATAATTGCTTTTGTCTGGATGGAGTTTGGAACGGGGCTTCTCAGCGCCGTCCCGCATCCGGCGAGGGGGGTCCGTGATGGCCAACCGGTCGTTTCTTTATATAGGCTACCTCTTTCCCACCCCTCTCTCTCTCTCTCTCTCTCTCTCTGTCTCTCCCCCCCGAGGCACCTCCTTCTCTTCCTCCCTCTCCCTCGCTCTTGCTCGTTGGACATGCGGATGTCATCTGTCAATGGCGAGTGTGGCGTTTGGTGGGGTGGAGGTGGAGGTGGTGTGTGTGTGTGTGTGTTGGGGGCGGCAGCGGACCCCCTTTGTGATGGTAGGACGCGTGTCTACGCGTGGAGGAAATTAAAAACATGAAAGAAATGCATTGTGGGAGATAGAGCTAAGTGTAGTAGAGTAGTGTTGGGACGGAGGTTGTGATTATGTTGTGTTTTCCAT